>JAHLSL010000014.1:12589113-12641438 GCA_025920805.1 Petroica traversi
TAGCAGGAGCACACAGGCTTCTAAGATGATGTAGCAGGAGCACACAGTCTTCTTAAGCTTAGTGTCTGCCACAGGATGCTAGACACTGTGATGGAGTGGTTTTCTAAGAAATCCTTTACATAAGTTTGTGACCTTAATACTATTAGCTGTCCTTTTTCATGGGTTTCTTTACAAGACTTTTACTGAAAGAACGGCCACCACCATTAAAAAGTGAAGGTTTATCCACTATCACCACATGCATCACCTGCTTAGCATGCAGCAAAAGCACTTAATTGGCTGTTTTCTCAGAGGATGTGAGCACTCACCACTTCTGCTGTTTTTATCTGGGATGATGAGCACTTTACTTAAATCAGAAGCTGTAATATTCTGTCGATACTTACTCCACACCACATTAAAGGAAAATTTGGCAGAGTTAAATAGAAGAAAAATAATAAACATAAACAAACAAACAAACAAACAAACAAATAAATAAATTTAATTTTGAGGTCCAAAATGATAAAATTTTTGGTGTCTCATTATTCCTCTGAGATTTTGCCCTATGGCTCTGAATCCAACTGGAAGAAAAACTGGCCGTTGTCTCCTATTTCAAAGTTGGCCACAAGCCTTTGCTGGTTAAACTTTTCATTACCCCAATGGCATTAAGAGCAGCTAAATCCCTAGGATATGCCTGCTCAGTGGAGGGACTGGATACTGCTTTTGGGGTAGGACACCTAATTGCAGTGGTCTGCATATGAGCTACACATCGAGGCAAGCTCTGAAATCAGCAGGGAGCTGCTCAGCACAGGCAAGGGTGTGAGCGTGGCCATGGCAGGAGCCACCTCTGGCACAGGCTGCATCCCTTTAGGAGCTCCCTTTGCATTACACCGTGTACCTTGGCCACAGAGGGAGCTTAATTGCTGATCCAGAGGTGTCCATGTTGAACAGGTGTCTCTACCTGCAAGGTGAACCCTGCACCTGAAGGGACAATTTCATAGTATGCAAAGTTCAGGCCAACATCAAAAACTAACCAGTAACACTCCCTATTTTGTAATGAGGGAGGAGTAACCACAGAGAATCTCCATTTCACAACTCTTTGTGCCTATAATACATCTACCAGTCATGGTATATCTCTCTTTCTAAACATGCTTATAGAGTTGGAGCATTCCCCAAAGCAAAACGAAGTCTTTTAGCAAATTCTGTATTGTTTCATACAAATCTCCAATCCAGCAGCTAGAAAAACTGTTAGAAAAACAAAATCTTTTTTGTTGTCCTTGCTGATATATCAGTGTATCAGAGTGACAGAGGCAGGGCTTGGAGTCAGACAGCTGGGATTGTATTTTTCTGGTTCTGGTAAGCAAAGGCGGTTGCAGGCGAAGTTATTTGCGATGACACAGTGTGTTACAGAGAAGAGAAATGTGGTCATTGGGCACTGGGAAGCACTTAAGAAATGTGAAACCTTGTATTTCCTTGCATGTTAGGAAGAATACTCCCTGTCACCAACTTCAGCTGCTTTTGCAGTAATTCACTGCTTTCATTATAAAACTCACAATTTTTCTGTTTAAAAATTGCAAGCCCTTTTTTCTTTAAAAATATCCTCTGAAATATCAGAATAAATTCTATGTCCATGCCATCAGGAAAACCTCAGGAAAGCTTTATAGCACTGGTTTTTGGGTTTTTTGTTGTTTTGTTTTTTTTTTTTCTGCATGGTTGTTGATCAGAAGATTAGTGTCCTACACCTGATTAAAGAATGATAGATGACAAGAAGTGTTTTTAGAGATCACTCACTCTTTGACATCAAACAACTTTTAGCAGTAGTGATTTAGGGTAATCCTGAAGGGCAGAAGAAAGGGAGTGAACCTTTAGCAACACAAATGCTGCACGTACAACATTAGGAATTTTTCCACCTAAAGAGTCCAATTTCCTTGATGTGAAGCTGGAACAAATTCAATAACAGCATAGAGCTATGCAAAGATATGCAAAGAATGAGATATTAGGTAAGCTATTTTAACATAACACTGGTTCACAGATTCATATAATAGAGGAAAAAGATGAGTTTCAAAATCCAGCACTACATCTGTACTGAAAACAATGGTAAAAAGTGCATTTGTGGAGACTCTAATTATTTTTTTTCTTAAATACTTCAGGAATGAAGACAACTGGCCTTGGACTATGGAAACTGATCATTTCCTTTTAAAATGTTGATTTTAACTCTGATTTTAGAGTTAGGAAATGTGATTTTTAGAAATGTCATGAATAATCATGACAATAACAATCACATTCTTGACATATCACATGCCCTTCAAAATCATCAGTGAAAGTGTATCTGCTGCAAAAGGAAAGTTGGAGTACTGAGACTTTTTGTCTTGATGTAGGGGACTACAAATTTGTGAGGATACAGATTTTAATGAAGTATTTCAAAGATGTGTCTAAGACATTAGGTGGAGATGAAACAGCAGCCTTTCAGCACCTAAGAAGAGGCCAGTGAGAAGATAAAGCAAGGCTTTTCCCTCTTGGGCATAGTGGGAAGCTAACGAGGGACAAAAGTCATAAACTGAAAAGGGTGAGAATACAAGGAAAACTATGAGAATAATTAAGCATTGGAAAGTTTTGTAGGTAGCAGCTCTGCATCCTCCACCCTTGGCGATTTTGATCCAGCTGGACAGAGCCCTGAGCAACCCCATCTGCACTCAGTGGTGACCCTGCTCTGACCAGGGGGGTGTACTTGAGACCTCCTGAGGTCACTTCCCATCCAGAGGCTCTGGGATTCTGAACAACAGCAGAAAGTCTTCTGTCACCAAATGTGAAGTCCTGTCAGGCAACACATCAAACCAGAACCAACTTGCCAACTTGTTATTTCCCTACCACTCTAGGAACAGCACAGAGGACTTTCAGACTCTTTTGAATAAATTGTGGCGGTTTTAAAATACAATTTTAACTAGGGCTATAATGCTCCAAATCAGCACACCCTGAATGGCTGAGAAACTTCATGGATATTTATTTCAATAACATGTTGTTCAATATAGAGTCGTCAGAAATTGGAGAGGACAGTGCAGCTGCTAGCTGTCCCTAAAGAAATTAATTCTGTTCACAGGTATCAAGTCTGGATCTTGAGAAGCTTCTAGGCTAATGAAATGATGTAGTTACCCATGGTTTAGTCCCAGTATTTTAGAAAATGCACATGAATAGCATATGAATATGTGTGAGCTCTCTGAGCTAATACAGGTTTTTCCTGTGTGTTGCCTTCAGGATTTAGGCATAAATTTTCAAACACAGAGCCTAAAGTTTGGCATTTTACTCTATATTTGAACATGTAGGTAAACTCAGCCTCACTTGCAGTGAAGAAAATACAGAGTAGTATGAGCAGATATGAAGAAATTTGTTTATTTATTTAGCAAAAGAAAGCTCTTAGAGACATCACAGTGCCCTACCTACCCTGCCAGCAAAGATAACAGCACTCAATTATCCCTTTCCTAAAGCATCATAGCCCCTTTTGAAATATCCTTTTTGTGCTGTTGCTCCTACTGAAAACATCTTGTGAAGGTTGCTTCTTACAGTTGGGAACACAAGTCTTATTCCCAGGCAAAACTTGGTCTTAGTCTACTTAGATCCAGTTTTTCTTGAGTTAACACTGCAAATACATCAAGGAGATCTATAAATGTAACATCAGAGAAGGAGAAATAGCATTTAAGCTGAAGATCAGAGAGCAATCACACCTCTCAACTTTCATTTTACAAAGCTGAACTACTTTTTATTGTCTCCTCTGATAAGAAAAGTCATAAGTGACCACACTGCACTCCCCAAAACCCTCGGGTCATGCTTAGATCCCTTCACTGAGTTTTCCAACATCTCTGTATTTCATGCTAGTCTTTGATATAGGACTTTCAAAAGTAAGGAGCTCCTGAGATTTTTCTGGTTTTTGATCATCATAGCAGTCCTTTCCTGGCATTTGAACTTGCACAACTTCAAATTTTACTATACGTGGCTAGAATTGAGCAAGTTTCACACGAGGCTTTAGAGGTGCCTTGAACACTAAAGGTTTCTCACCTCCACTGATACACCCTTACATTGCATTTGGTTTTCTATGGGGCCATATGACTCTGGAGACTCATATTCACTGTGTTACTGGCTAAGATGGTCTAATGGAAGGTGTCCCTGCCCATGGCAGGGTGTGCTGGAACTAGATGGTCTTTAAGGTCTCTTCCAACCCAAACCATGCTGTGATTCTGTCAATATAGATGGTAAGCCTCAGCTGATAGAGGACAGCTGTTTCTGCTGGCTTCAGATGCATGACCATGCACTTTGCACTACCAAACTTCATTTCCCCTATTTTTATGGAATCCTCAAGGTCATTAAGGAAATTCCAATAATATACTTGAGTTTTTAGTGGCAACATCATTAATGGAAACATGAAATAGGGTCGGATTTAAGACTAGCCCTGTGGAAATTAATTAATAATTTCCCTTTAAATTCCTCTTTCAGCATACCCTGTTTTGTTAGCAGCTTCTTGTTCACCAGAAAATTCTTATGCTCAGCCTCATGTTTTCTGCCTTGTATAATAACCTGGCAGATGCTGGTCTATCAAATACTTTATTGAAGGTAAAATTCCATTCTGCTATCAGAGATGAATGCTGGATATTTACATGTCACAGCCCAGAGGCTGGTGGACCCAGCTTTGGTGCATGTGAGAACATAGAGGTTGGTTAAGATGGGGAAATGACAATTTGTTTCAGAGTGAAGTGGTCTGGAATAGAAATGTACAGATGAGGCGATTTGATGGAAAAACAAACAAGCTTGATACAAATTGTAAATCATTTCTTGATGAGACATAAATCCAACAAAGTTCCCTCCAGTGATTTTTGTTCTTTACCTAAATTATCTCAAGCTCAGCTGTTCTAAGGATTCCTTAAATTGCTGAAAGGAGTGAAGTAGCACTGCTGAAATTGAAATACAAATACAAAATGCAATATTAATTCAAGCAATGAGAATTGCATTGTTCTATCATGCACATGCATAAACCAACCCTTGTACCTCTTAAGAAACAGGGTGTGAGCACACACAGGAGGAAATACTATTCAAAAGCAATAGATGTGCAGTGTCTTACAAGATTCTTTAAAGATATGCAAGGCATTTGTGCTGGGGAGAATAAGAAATCTTTTGTGGCCAGGACTGGCAAAGAAGGGATCCATAACTCACATCATCCTCATTCTATCTCATCACTGTTGTGCACAGGTGATTGCTGTGTAAATATGAGGCACACATGACTTGTTTACTCAAATTTGTTGTTTCTTTTTTCTCTACCTTTGCTATGCCACTGCACAGAAGTGAACAAGAAGAAAGGGTGCATTTGCACTACTGTCCTACCCAGCTCCTCCCTGAGCTGTCCTTAGCCCCAGCCTGTGGAGGAAGTTCTGAACTTGCCTTTCTCAGGAAGATAAGTTCAGGGAAAACAAGCAAAGGGGGTGGCCCAGAGCTGGGAGTGGCAGCAGAAAACAAGAGCTGGCCAGAGAAAAGAAAGATGATGACAGGCAGGGGACAAGAGAAGAGCAAACCTGAAGAGAGTGTTGCACAAGGGACCTGCAATTTGAGCTTGTTTTGCCAATATAGCCTTAAAGGGTACAGAAACCTGTCTGGGAAGAGACTCTCCTGAACGAGTCCGACACCTGCAGTCATGGGTAACAGCTTAGCATAACAAGATTCATAAAACATCCCTCATGCACACAGGACAAACCACAAAGCTCTCCTCACAATCAGGTGGCAGTCTCTCAGCAGCTGCCAAAAAGGGTCAGAGAAGTCCCTGTTTCAGGAGGAGTCTCACGGGGCAGGTTACTGCCTGGGTGACCCAGCACTCCTCCAGCTCCAGGGCAAAAAGGTGGGGACACAAAACTCCTGCCTACTCAGTAGCTTCAACAACATAAGGCCTTTCATAATGGTTATGAAGGAAAAAATCTACATACTTTCATGCAGAATTATGAGAGATCTTTTATCACAAAGGCCCTGGCTGCCTGCAGGAATATGCTTGATTGGTAAAACTTAGATTCAAAGAGCCTCTGAAAAACAAATAAAATGTAGCCAGATCCTTAAATCTTCTGACATTTACATTTCTTCAGTCAGATTTTAGGTCTAACACAAGGCAAAATCAGTTATTTTATATTCAACTACAATGTTTATTTTCATCCTCTTCCTGTTTCTTGAAGGAGCTGCTGCTATCCCATTTTATTCTCTGCCTAGGTAAGACATGCAGAGTTTCTCTATAATTGGCTTCACTGGAAGCCATTTGTGCCACGAGTGTAACCAAGCTCCCTTCTTAGCTGAGCTTTCTCTGATTTCCAACTAGGACCTCAGTTACAGGCACTCTCTTCCAAGTCTGGGATGCTCAGATAAAAGTTCTGTGGGATTTTTCACTGCAATGCATTTTGAGTCAGTACAGTAATTCTGCTCAATTAATAAAGTAATTAACAATAAAAAGGGCTCAGTAATTGAAATCCCTTTGAAAGTATATTAATTTATTCTCTCTAAGCTTTGCCTCAAATCTTTATTAATTCTGACGTCAAGCATAATGACCATAAATTATAAATGATCATCACAAAATCCAAGCATCACCACCATTTTCTTGTCCTACATGCTGTGTTTTTAAAGCCTCCCACAAGGTAAGCAACATGACAATACAGATATTAAAGAATTTTAGGTGATCCTACTAATGAACACATTATAAGAGTCATGTTCCCTATTCGTACATTGAAATAGTTCACAAAACCTAAGGAAATTACCCAGCTGTAAAACAAAAATGCTAATTTTTTTTCTTCTAAAATTCCTCTTCTTGTTTTGCAACTGTGTGATTTTACCTGTAAGCCAATAAACAAGAAGATGACTGGGTATTTCAATTGAATACTTACATGACTGACTGCTGACTTTCCATTTCACAGCACTTATCTTCGTGTTTTACTAAAATACTTTATAGCAAACCCACACATATTTGGTATGAATATATAACTCAAAGAAAACTGAGAAATTTTTGGTATGAATAATATAACTTAAAGCTCTAAGCAAAATTGCCATGCTCCTTCTCCATTGATCTAATAGGTATCTTTTCACATACATAAATATATGTGTTCACACAAATGTACATAAAGGCTCCACAAGAGGGCCCTCTAGTCTTCCCCAAATCTTAGCAAAAGCTTAACTTGCTTTCCAAAAATTGATGTCATAAAGCTTTTGTCTACAGGTACTGTGGTATCTCAGGAAAAAAAGCTTTTGCCAACTAAAAGTGAGTTTGTGATAGAATTTCATACAACAAAAACTGTAGCTTGAAAGCGAATCAGTTTTTATGCACAATTTCCATCACATACTTGGCATGCAAAGAGCTGTGATCAAGCTTTCCCAAGTTCACTACTTGCAATACCCAGCCAAAGTGAGACCTTTTACACACAGACATAACTCACAGCCTCCAGCATGCAGCCTGTAATTTGCAGGCAAAGCCCAAAGTGAGAGACCATGAGTGATTTCAGCTCTGTAACAATGCAACCCATAGGCTCCACAGTTAAGGTACAAATGGTATTAAAGTTATTTGCACTGTCCTCTCAACTCCCTGCAGATATGAAAAACAAATCTTGTTTGTCATACCTTGTTATCTGCTTTAATATTCTGAATGTCTTACAGACACAGTGTTATAAGTCCTCATCTTCTTAACTCAATTGTAGCTCAGTGATGCTTTTATTATTTACCATACCTTTGTCCTTGGAATACCTCGAAGAAATGGGACCATGTCCTTCTTTTGACCTCAAATCTTAATCAGGCTTAGTCACACATGCCAGGCTGTGGACTGTACTGTCCCACTATCAGTTGTGGATGTTATGCTCTGAGAAAAAAGCCAGTAAGATGAAATAAAGAAGCCTAGGCTTCTAAACAACTTCTATGAGTGATTCTTTACCTTTCAGGAAAACTAGATAGAGAATATATGAATTCAGTCCTGCACATACAACACAAAACAGAACAATCTGCTTACTCAAGCAGATTATTGTCTGCACCTTCATCTGCAGCACAAACTTCAAGCGAAGTTTCCATGATTTCTCAGTGACAGTGCTGTATGATACAGTCATGTTTAACCCATGTCCACTTGTGCATTCACATAAAATAAAACACCCAAGAAGCTGATGGGTCTCCATAAGGTCCTGGCTCAAGGAAGTCATCATGGATGCCTGTGGCTCTGTAACCTTCCTCTGAAATGCACAAATCCTAATCAATGAAGCACATCTGTACAGTGGCAAAAAAGCACTTCCCAGTCCCTTCAGGCCATGAACTGACTACTTGAAGCATGACATTTGATTAGCCTTATTATCTCAACTCATTTATACATAAATGTTTTCAGGGACCATGAAGCCATCCAGTCTTTATTAAAATCCAGCCACATTCTCTGAACTGATGTTCCCTTCTCTTCCTCCTTCATTTTTGCTGTCTGTAAAAACAAGAAGGGATGTCTTTTTTTTTTTTTTTTTTTAACTGTGGGTTATCATCTTTGCAATTTTATTATTGTCAAATAACCTTCTCCTTATACATGAGTGCAGCAGGCTGTTGCCATACCTGCTCACATATGCAAATAGGTCAGGCTTTCTAGTCTTTCCCCACAGAGATATTTGACATTGAGACTCAACATGATCTAGCATCTTTCTGAACTAAAGGCCAGGGGAATCGTGTGTGGGAGTTCATTTCCAAAGGTATTTCTCACAAAAGTTAATGAACATCTGTGCAGATGCTGAACGTGAACTCAGGCAGGAGCCTACCTGAAAATGAGCTTAAGGTCCAGAAACACCTAATGGTAACCATGTTTATCTTTGGATTTCTTCCCTTCCCTTTGAAGAGCCAGAGTGCTCTTCAGGTCACAAACTTTACTTGCCCTAAAAGGAGTGGGATGATGACAGGGTAATGAAAGCTATTTCTGCATTAACAAGGAGCAAAGTTGCTGATGTATATTCTAAGTAACACGAAGATTTGAACATGAAACATTCATTAGGATTTCTTTAAAGACTCCGTAAATTGCTTTCTGTTTCATATGGGGTATTACTGTCAATACAAGTATAGAAGTGATGCAAACAGGAAAGCAAAACTCAGATTAAAGTATTATATCATTAATATTTTTTTACAATTTTAATTACTTCAGTATTTCTAGCTTTTATCTAACAGAGATTACATAGTCTGGGTCAATCTTATTTGTTATACATATATTGATTATTACAGAATTTAACATCAATCAACACCTGTGGATTTTAGAAACAAATCTCATCAGAGTTGAGCAACTGAAGATGTGCTACCTTCCTAGAAAAAATAGTTAAAGAAGAGAAAAGGTTGCAAACTAATCTAGTTTTGTTTTTTTTTTACTCTGAAGATGTTTATTTTCAATGGGCTTTCTCTTAAGCAAAATTTTTGTTTTCAATTGTATCATTTTTAATATACGACAAAACTAAACATCCCAGTAGTCTCTCCAAGTGCTGTTTAGCATTTATATCCCTGCTCTCCCTCTAGGAATAGAAGCCACTGTATGTCCAGGTTAAAGAACAGCCCTGCCTGGATGAAAAGGAAGTTTGCATGCACATGGACCTTTATTCATGACACTTTAATTTGCTCCATGGCCTTAATAAATACAGCAGCATTAAGTATTCTCATGCAAACCATGATTCTAAACATAACTCACCTCAGACATTTTTTTTTCTGTTGTTTCTAGTTACATTGCTTTTACTACAAGGAACAGTAATTAGTACAGGCTGGGTTTTATCATTGATAAAGTATGCTTCCTAACTTCTCTCCCATTCTTTGGCACCACTTTGTTTCTTTTCCCTTCTATTTCTTCTCTTTGCTTTCCCTCATTATTTGTTCCTCACACAGCAGTAGCATAACTTCTTGCCTGGTGGAGCTCAGTGGAAAGGGAGCATTTCCATGTACCATGGACTGTTGGGCTGATATCAAGAAGAAAATCAACTTTCCCCTAGCTAAGTTTTAGTCTGAGCCCATTTGCTCCTGCACCAAGTTTCTCTATCCAGTGAGTTGGCTGCAGAGAAAACCAAGTGAGAGTGGGATGGTGCCACTCAAAGTCCTTGTCAGCCCCAGAGCTGTGGTGCCTCTTGTCAGGATGGGGACAGGGGCTGTGCAGCTGGCTCAGGAGGGCAGGTGAAGGCTGGAGCAAGGGGGACAGATCTCACCAAAGGTGTGTTGCTTTAGGTATGTGGCTGCTTCCCCACAGGCCATTGCCCTCATCTGTTCCCTTCCTCTACAAGCTAATTGTTTTTTAATTGAGATATTTTAATTTTAGCTCATTGAAACTGGAACTGCCTCGTTTTTGCATCCCAGATACACAGACTCTCCGAGGGTTTAGATCCCTGTGCATTGGGTATATTACTGCCAGTTCTGGCCTTCTTAACAAATCTGAGAGCCAAAAATTATTTTGAAAACCTTGGTGTGCAATATTCTCCTTTCTGCAGGTTTACCCCTGTTATTTAGAGTGATATACTGGTGTAATCCTATCATTCAGCATATGGCACGTGGCATTGGTGTAACTTTCAATGCCAGAGATCCTAAGGCAGTTAGAGTACTATAGTATAGCAATTGGACTTTGTGCTGTTAAACCTAGCCTGGACTTAGATTTGCTTCCTAAAAAGGCTTTAAGAGAATCATGTTCTATAAAAACAGCTGAATGAAAAATCTCATATTAAAAAGGTGTTGAAGAAGCTACTTGACATGGCAGATAAACCCACCAAGAGTTATTAAATACAGAGACATCTCCTATAAGCAAGAAATTCTCAAGCTTTGAATTTTTCAGCCGGGGGAGTATTTTCAGAGGTATCATCATTACTTGCTTGCCTTGTTCTCGTCCTCCTTGGACTCTCCATTTTTGGAGGCAAGGTGTTAGGTTAGATGGACCTTTGGTCTGACTCAGCTTAGCCATCCCTGTGCTACTTCAAGCCACCCACATAGTGGTACTTTTTTTCCCCTGACATTGCTGAGAGGAGTATCTCATGTTGATGAGTTAAGTCAAAGCAAAAAAAAAAAAAAAAAAAAAAGAAAGAAAGAAAAAAAAATTAAAATCTGTACTGTTTTAGTCATATACATAAGGAAGAATCTGGATGTCATGCTTGCCACAGAAAATGTTCTCTCACCTTCAATAAGAAATCTGTTTTCTGTTTTCTTAAAAATGGATGTGGGTGTTACAAATGGCAGTTCTTTACTGCTTTTAAAAATGAACGCTTTCCATTCATTTAAGAAGAGACTATCATGAAATATATTATTACCAAGGGTTGGTAGGAGGCAACATCAAACAGCATGTCAGCTCTGAGAGAGAAATGAACCATGGAAACAGGCTGAATGCAGGAACCAACCACTGAGGTTCAGCACAGAGGACAGGAGCATCCCATCGAGGCCACGGCACAGAAGGGCAGCTGAGACCTCCAGGTAGGCTGAGAAATGGCTCAGCCCCTCCTGACTACTCCAAACTGCTCCATTCCAGGTCTGTGTGTGGCTACATGGCCTGGCACTGCAAATATGACCCATGAATGAGCTAAGGCACACAGCAGCCTCCACTGGTTTTATGTGTTCATGTGTGATACCTGATGGACACAGGCAGATGCAGAACACACAGCCTGGGATGGCACAAAACCAATCTGCTGACTCCTTCTGAACAGCCTGAACTGGCACAGTGGTTTTATGTCACAGGAGCAATTTGCATCTTTGTTCAACCCTGCTTTTGAACATGTATGAGGATATCTACAGCCAGTTTGACTGTATGGTCAAAGCAAAAAAAAAAAAAAAAAAAAAAAAAAATTGTGGCCTTCATACCTAACCTGTTACAACTGTGCAGGAGTTATACGGGATTTATGAATGTGCAAACACACCAGGATGATCTGCTTTGTTTTGCTGCCCTGAGCACTTCTTCCCAAATAACCAAACCTCTGCAAGTCTTTGCACGTAATACACATTTCCTCACTTCAGCCTGCTAGAACTATATGAATGAAAGTAAATGGCACAACTAAAATATTAAATTCAATAAATGAATATCAAACATGAAATTTAAAGGTGTAAAAGATATTTAATTACAAAGGTGTATCAATTCTATTAGAAAAGTAATGTATAAAAGCCTCCATTACAAGGTGAAATATTGTCTGCAGAGCTGGAAAAAGCCAGAAATAATATTATTTGTGCAGCTTTTATTTTGCCACTGTAATACCTTACTTATTTGCGATAAAAATTATTGTTTTTCCATAGAACCCCTGATTTGTTCAGTGCACAGAACAGGCAGTGCTCAGTGAGATGCCTGTTCAATATTTATTTTTACCATCATCTGAAAGCCCATAGTTCTGTGTTTTATTTACAGCAGGTTGCACAGACTCTGCCCAGGCACGGAATATCACATCTCCTCATTGCTTTTACTGTCACAATCATCCTTGCACTATGATGTACTTACTTTTTTTTTATTAGTATTTCCTACAACTCTAATACAGTCATATCCTTGCACTTTTGCACACTGAATCCTGTTTCTTTTGGGTCAGAAGGAATCATAGCCAAAGACCAGGGACAAATTCCCTCCTTGAAGGGGCAGCTGCAGCTCATGAGCAAAGGGAGAGGCAAGCTCAAGTCTCTAAGGCCATAGAAGAAAATGAAGAAACATCCCTGAGTTCCTACACACCACAACCAGGTTTTGGCAAAAGCAGGTCTGACTGCTATTTGGGGTGGAATTCACATCTGCAGGTACTGTGTGGGGTACAAGGATCCTGAAGGAAGGATTTTCCCACTTGTGCTCCTCAAGAGGGGTTCATGGGGCTTCTGAGACTCCCCAAAGCAGGCAGCAGTAATGCACATGCACAGAAACTCCTGAGACACCTTACAAATCACAGCTATGGCTTCCAGGGAAAAGAATCAAGCAAGATTTTGAGTGTAAGATTCCCAAAGTTGGTACTCACTCCTTATGGCTTAGGGCCTCAGATCACTTCATTAATACCAACAACTTTGTAAATCAGGTCACCCCTTTTCTGTTTCATCTGCAATTCTGAACTGGAACAATGCTTTAAAATATCACCATCTTGAAGATTTAGTAATTTATCTACCTTAAAATCTTGTTGTGTGTATCTATTTCAAGTGTGCATGGCCCAGGACTACAAAATGGTTATTGTTTTGGAAATATTACTACCAAACATTCCATTTCCAACAGACATTCAATTCAACAGACATTTTGTGGATATTTTGCAGGGGTGGTCCATGGACTAAGGGAACGATATCTGCTTATTATATCAAAGGATGGGAAGGGGGTGGTGAGTAAAGAAGTTGTGCTGAATAGAGTGGTACCTGGGCATGATGCAAATGGTTTGGATTAATGGGTGGGATGTGCTGGTTTCAGCTGGGTAGAGCTGATTTTTCTGCATGGTGGCTGCTGTGGGGCTGTGTTTTGGACTTTTGCTGAACACAGGGCGGATAATACAGAGATGTATTTGCTATTGCTGAGCAGGGCTCACACAGGGCCAAGGCCTTTTCTGGTTCTTATGCTGCCACGCTGGTGAGGAGCTGGGGATGCAAGGGAGGTTGGGAGGAGACACAGCCAGGGCAAGTGACCCAAACTGACCAAAGGGACATTCCAGACCATAGGGCATCATGCTCAGTGGGGCAAGAAGGAGGAAGGGAGGGATGTTTGGAGTGATAAAGCTTTGTCTTCCCAAATCACTTTTAAATGTAATGGGGTCCTGCTCTCCTGGTAATGGCTGAACACCTGCCTGCCCATGGCAAGCAGTGAATTAATTCCATGTTTTGTTTTGCTTTTGTGCATGGCCTTTGCTTTCCCTGTGTATCTTTATCTCAAACCATGGGTTCTCTTGCTTTTACCTTTCTGATTTTCTCCCCAGTCCCACTGGTGGGGGAGTGAGCGAGCAGCTGCGTGGGGCCTGGTTGGTAACTGGGGTTAAACCACAACACCTTTTATTTGGAAATCACCATCTCATATTTGTCATGGTGTCTTTCAGGCAATACAAATTTTAATGAAGAAATGACTGACATTACTAAGCCACTAATGCATTTTCAGAGCCACCGCTTAGAGGCAGATGCTCAGAATAACTGAGACACAGGCAATAGACAATTAACAGAAAGACAATTTCTTTTTGTCCCCCTATTTCTCATGAAGAAATATATCCCTGTGTACAAAAAACTTTCTCCAAATAGTTGATAAGGAAAAAAATGTCTACTACAAGAGGAATATTTGATATTCCTTTGATATTGTAAATAATACAAATTTCTCCCTTTTTTAATCCAGGGGACATATGGATGAAACAGGTATTGTCAGCTAGCCAACAAGTAACATTAATATCCTTAAAAAACACACTTCCAGGCCACACAGAAAATTTTATTTTAAATTCAGCCTAGCACTTTATATTCACTAATGGGCACAACTTCACAGGCAAAGTTACTTGAAGACAAAAATAACAGCTCATTTAGATGGGGACCAGTTGGCTATCTTGTCACCATTAGCACCTTGTACAAAGTTAAAGGCGTGTCTGTGCACTTTGCTGAACAAGGACAGCCTTTAACTGCCTTGCTGAACCAGGACTTCAATTATTTGTGGACATTAAAAGAGGTATTATCTAATTCATTATGCAGTGAGACAGTTGTTAGCACAGTAAATTAGCTGGATGATAGGTGGGCTATACATGCTCAGAATTAAAGCAATCACAGTGTTATTTTCTTTGACAGGGGTTTATTCACTCAAAGTGCAAGTAAATGATGTAAATATGAGTAAACATGTAATTGTTGCAACAGCGTTTCAATTCTGGAGATTCTTTGCATTGGTTTGAGTTTGAAACCTGACTGCTTTAGGCCTCAAAAGTCTGTAAGAAGGAGATACTACCCTTCCATAGGCCAGGAGCAGGGAACAAAGCTTACAGGAGACCTAATCCTGTCCAAGTACCTGCAAGAGTCCAGGCTGAAATGCAGAGGTGAAAGGTAGGGTAACCCCAGTGAGCCCCTGACTCACCAAGCAGCATCTCTGCAAAGGTAAACCAGGAGAGGACAAGCTGGGGTCCTTTCAAGAAGATAGACTTCTTCAGTTTAATTTTCCAGATAAAATTAATATCTTTGATCTTTAAAATACTGAAATATGTCCCAAGTAAAATCATGGTACTGTGTGGGATAGAGTATCAATGATTATGAATAAGATTGATATTTGAATTCTTCTTTTTCAATGACTGGAGACATTTTGGTTTTTTTTTCAGGAAGCCAGATCTTTGGAGATTCTTTGGATACAATAATTCCATAAAATCTTTGCTTTTTAAAAAGTATCTTCTGGTCTTTGAATTCAGTAGGATACTGCTGACCTCCTGAAATTCTCTTTCTTTCTTGAACTCCAGTATATTGAAATACAGATTTTTGTGAGGTCTCTTCTGAGACAAACAGACTCTGTTGGTCAAAGTTCCTCTCACTCTTCCTAGTTGCGAGCTCAGATTAGCCATGCCTGTGCTTTGCTGTGAGCCAGTGAAATAAATGATCTCTGCAAATGGTTTTTGCTTTAAATGGCCTTGCTCTGGAATCTTGTGAGTGTGCTCTGCCAGAGCACTAGAGAAGCACAGATCTCCATGGTTTGAGAACAGGTGTGTCCAGTCTTCCTTACTCTTTTGGCATTTTAATTTAATTTAAATATGTGGATAAAAAGCTTCCTCTGGCCAGTGTGGCACTGAGAATAGAAAACAGGTACCATCATTCAAACACAGATATTCTTTATCTCTTATCTCCAAAATGTCAGCCTCCCCTATCTCTAATCTATATTACAGGATGAAAATACTTAGTGTAAACACATTCAAAGCATCCTCAATTTACCATGCAGACCTTTGACTTCTCTTGACACCTACTCCTTCTCACAGGACTTCTAGGACTTATTCTACCTGCTGTCAGCCAGGGTGAAATACTTCACCTCAGGCAATTCATTTGCAGTAAACAGAGAAAGGCAGGTACTTTCAGAGATGATTTATCCCCTCCCAAGTCAGCTGTCTTTAAGACATGGAATGAGTTTGTCTCTGAAGGGGTGTTCCACTTGAGCTCTACACAGTTATATTCACTTTTGCTGGCAACCCCCTGCCACAGCCACCATCACAACTCTTGGTGTCACTAAGCTCAGATCAAATGCAACCCAGTCACTGACAGTCAGCACACAGAATGATGCCTGCACTTAGTAGATGCTTCTTTCCTTACAGCAATTGGTGAACAACGTGGCAACCAGTCATTGTCCTTGATGGCCAGTTGGAAAGACATTTTCCCAGGGCAACATACATTACATTACTGGAAAATTTACTCAGTTGCATAGCTTCTTTTACAAAATGCTGACTTTTAAAAGATGTCTTTCTGAGTGCTACTTGTCCTGGTTCATTGTTGGACAGAGCTCCCCAGCTTTCTAAGTGTGGCTGCATAACAATCCACTGAGCCATTGGTTTACTGCCTTATCATTCAAAAGAAATGACCGCCCACTTGATTTTTCTAACTTTAGTGTCAGACCTTTTGCCAAGACCTGCTCGTTGCTGTCACTTGGCAGAGGACATTACAGTGCTCTTTGGCATGGGCTTGGCAGGCGTGGAGTCATCCTGTCCCCTCTGTTTCCAATAAGAACCTATAACATTCAGGGGCTCCCTTGAGAAATGCAGTAGTGGGTTGCTTGGGCTTAGGGCTTGATGAGGGATAGCAATTTTTTTCCATAAATCATAAGCTCAGACACCATGAGGTTTATAAACAGGATGGAAATCAGGCTTTTAAATGGGTGTCTAAGATCCCAGTAGAAGGCAACTGGCTTCTTGCTCAGTAGATAATTGCAGGGATTTCAGTCACCACAGTTCAGGTATTAAGGGAGTGCAATCAATTATACAAACTGCTGCAAAATCTAATATTTTCCCATCAAATCATGAAAAAATGCTACCATTTCTGAGCTGTTGACATGGTTATACAGACTGGTAATTAAACCATTTGGAAAAAGATTAAAATTAACATCAAGTCTGGAAATATTGCAAGGAGGAATTCATAATGCGTGCTATTTTGATCAATGTTATTGGATTCACTGTTACCCAGTATAATACACGATGATTAAATGCTTTAAGAGAAAAGATACCAAGTGGACTAATTGTGACAATGACAGTGATTTGGAAGATACTAGTTAAAGTAATGAAAACAATATAAAGATACTTGAAAGAATTCAGTTTGAAAAAAGAAGTATAGAAATTAATGAAGAAAAATATTCTGAAACAAGTATTTTATGGGGTCAAAGTATTTTAGGCCTTAGAAATAGCCAGGTTGGATAGGGCCCTTAGCAACCTCACCTAGTGCTTACAGCAGCAGCGTTGAAACTGTATTATCTTTAGAGAACTCTTGCAACTCAAACCATTCCATGATGATTCTATGAATAATATGAAAAGTGCTTTTTGCACATATATTTTGGCAAAAAAGGGGAAATTTGTCACTTCACAGAAATATCCCATAGTATGGTATGACTTTGCTGACTTAAGGATATTAATGTCTCAATTAATGACAACATTTTGGAATAAGGAAAAATGCTAACAAAATGGAGGGTACAGCACAGAAAAGTTTTGGCAGGACAGGAGTAAATCTGTAGCTGAGATACATAATCTCTTGCTTCTTAATTTTGAATACAGTGAATTTCAGCTACTGTAGTTTTCTTAGGACCATTTCCAGTTGTGTTCCGAGTATCTCTGCAGATGGAGACTCTACAACCTCTCTGTGCCTGGTCACTCTCACAGTGAAAAAGTGTTTCCTGAGGTACAGGAAACACCTCCTGAGTTTCAGTTTGTGCCCATTGCCTCTGATCCTGATCCTGGGCACACTGAGCAGAGCCTGGCTCTGTTGTCTTTGCATCCTCCACTGGCTCTGTCCTCTTTGAATCCTCCCTTTAGCTACTGAACGTCTTGGAAAAATCACTCTTGAGAATTAACTGATCCAAAACCAAACAGTCTCAGCTCTCTCAGCTTCTCCTTAAACGTCCAGTGCTCCAGAATTTAATCATTGTAGTAATCTTTCACTAAACTTGCTCCAGTATGCCCATGTCTTATATTGAGGAGCTCAGAGCTGGACACATCATCTCCCCCAGATGTGGTCCCACCAGAGCTGACCAGAGGAGAAGAATCACCTTCTTTAATGTCAGTGGTTATGGAATGGGGCCCCTTGAAAATGATGCTATTTAAAATTTTATCATTTAAAGCACATAAACAAAGCAGGGAAAGAAATCAATTAGGGAAAAGCAAGTGGCTAAACAGTAAGGAAAGACATGACAATAATTTATAACCCTTTATAACCCTTGTAAATTAAACAGAAAAAAAAGATACCTGGATGGTGGCAGAAGTGCTTGCTCTGAGAAATTATGGCAACTGCACTAACTTAAGCCACTTGGAATTGTATTAAGCATAACCAGATCTAAGCACTGGGAATAAATGCTGGCAGTAGCAGAGGGAAAAACAATGTTAGAAAATGCAATATGTCTCTTCCATTTTTAACTTCTAGGAACATGTGTTGCTTCCTTTCTGAATGCTAGCAGATGTCAGCACCCTGCAGACTGGTTTCTCAGCGGAGGAGAAATCAGAGTGGATATACTCTAAACGCAAATTGAGTAATTTACATTTAGACACTCATCCTGGAGCTGAGATTGTCATAAATAACACGCAGGCGATCCCTCCTTTCGAGACACTCAGCCAAACACCAGTGCCCCGTTCCCAGGGAGCAGCTCCAATCAAAGATATTGGCCGAGAGCAAACTCTGCGGCCTTTCACACAGCGATGGCCTCATCAGAAAGGTGTATTAAAATGTCAGCAGGAAAGAGATGCCAATCTCTGCCTTTCCCAGCACACAATGACATTTTGAAAGCAGTGCCACCTGGTGACACCTGCCAAACAACACTCTGCTGCTCAGCGGAGCGTACGCCGCCCCAGAAATACCTCAAAGGGGGACATGGAATTGAATGAAACCAAAAAGAAGGGAGGGGGAAAAAAAGTGTCCTTTTTATTTATTTCCTTCTATAATTCCTTGTCAAGTTTCCACATGCAAAAATCTTTTCTCTTTTTCTGAATAGTGGTGAGAGCAGGCGATGGTTTAATCACTGGCATCAGTTCCTGCCTGCTGGCACTGTAATTTATCTCAGCAGAGTGCAGCCCTCCCCTGCGATAAGTTGCTGTGCTAGCACAAGTTATGAATCCTCTCGCTAACAGTGAGGCTGACCCACAGCCAACAGCACCAGCCTTGCTACAAAGCAGCTTTTGAAGCACAAGGAAGCTGTTGTCGGAGTGATCACACAGCCTTTAAATGCTGCAAACACCCAGTGCAATCTGGAGCAGCATCTCCTCCTCACAAGGCCAACACAAAAGTTTTGTTATGATGGCCACTGTGACAGCGAGCCTGCTGCATCAGGAATGGGCCCCAAAAATCTGAAAATTGGGGTTTACTCAGAGAAGGGGAGTCAGCTTTCTTCTGGTTCAGACACTACTGTGTCAGAGGAAATCCCATCCTCACTCACTGAGCCTTCCCTCTCTCTAAAACACCTCTTTTTTTTCTTTTTCAGTTTCAGTTCCACATGAGACTATAAACTGTAAGTATAAGGCAGCCAAGAACCTGCAGGCTGAGAGGCAAGCCAAAGCAATACCTTCTCCATAAGCATCTCAAAATATGGCAGGGCTGTTACACAAAGCAAAAACCTATTGCTTTAAACTGTCATATCCTTCAGCTGCTGTAAATGTAGTCTTTTATCTGTCCTCTGCATCTATTTTTACCTGCCTATTCCCAAGTACCAACATTCAGCCAGCAAGGAGAAATCTGTTGCTGTTGAAGGTCTGTACAACTCTAATTCCCCTTAGGTCTTGCTATGCATGCCATCCTCTTTGTCCACTGAATGATTGACATTAATTACTTCAATCACAGCACGTACACCTAACTCTGTAAAGAGGGAAAAGGATTAAAGCAGGAGCAAGTGGAGGAAATTTTCTGGGGGAGGATGCAACACCTCCCGACTCAATAACAACTTCTGCTGGGCAGTGTGTGCTGCTAAAACCAATGCCCATGCTGTGACCAACCTGGACACTTGTGTGCATCCTGCCATCACTGTGTTTAACTCCAAAGAATGGACGTGTCCTGCCATCTAAGTAGGAATATATTATTATTATTATTATTATTGTAGGTTTTAGAAAGAGATCAAATAATCTCAGAATCATGCAAGGAGCTGGTGGGAGAGAGAAAAACTGTATCCAGCTTCCCTATGTCTCTGGCCACTCCTGATCCTGACCTATTGATATAGGTCTTTCCAAAACCATCAACTACTTACAGACAAAAAAGCCACTTTTACTTCATAGTATTCTGATTAAAGAAAACACAGTAGATGAGTGAGTACTGGATATTCACACCCAACATATTTTCCTTGCACCATTCATGGTCTATCACGAAGTCAAACAGGCCAGCACCGTCCCACCTCTCTGCTTAGCACATCCAATACATTCATAAATTAAACCTGAAACACAGACGGAAATGTAATTTGCTTAACCTATTTCTCCCTGCCTTTAAAGAGAAAACTGTAGAAAAGAAGCTTGCTAAATCCTTCATGCTGGAGGGTTATTTTTCTTTCTCTTCTCACTTGCAAATCAAAAGACTTGATCATAAAAAGATTAGGAGCAGAACACAGAACACCCAGAACACAGGTAAATAATAAAAACATCAGAAAAGGAAAATCACTTATCAAGTTTTCCTCAGACTTCTGGGTGTTTCTTAGGAAACAAATGTTCATTGACTTGGATATCAGAGGTGGTTTGATACATGTAATCATGTAGTTGCTGAAGATGATGGCAAGCCAAGAGAAGTCAAAGCACCATCATGAGAGGTTCAAACCTCTTTAGCCATTTTCTTGTTTCTCTTTAAAATGGGGATTTTTCTTCCTGTTTAAAGAGCTAATAAAACAAAGAGCTAGTGTCAATTCATGCTCTGGATCTAAATATTTTAAAAAGCAAGCAATAACACTGAAAATATCTGGATGCATATATTCCACCATGAGTCATTATATTTTAATATTTCGACGTCTGGCAAATCACCGAGTGCATCACTATCTACCCTGTGAGATAATTAGGTTTAAAAGTCATAACAAATGTAAAATAACACATAATGAAACAATCTAAATGCTATGCATTCACATTTTCCTTGGAATATTTTCTGATTACTCTCTTGCAAATTGTCAGCTACCCAGTGATAGTAAAATTGTTTGAATAATTTTAAGAGAAAAATCAAACACATTAACTTTTAATAATATTTTATGAGACTCATAATTCTTTGGGATGTAATAACCTCTTATCCTACTGCGATTAGTCACTGGGATCCATCATGCTGGTCCCGTGGTACTCAAGACAATCTAAATTTTGAGTAATACTGGAAAAGGTAATAGAGATCCAAAATTAATACCATCCTTTGTGCTTGTAATGTTATCCCTAATGGAAGTGGGGGGTTTTTTTACAAATTAAAATTTATCAAGGAGCAAATTGTGGAGATCCAGAAGATGACATAATTTGTAGGAGATAACACTGTGATGGGACTCTGGTACAGGGATTTAATTATTATCTTGAATAACCTCTGTCCTAATGATAGTTGTCTGAGACGACACTAGACACTGAAACTCCCTGCTGTCAAGGCCAGCAGCAAGAGGCAGGAAGACAGTAAATCCCTCAACTTGATGGAGTGCAGGGAAATCTCTGTTAAATTACTGCTAGCCAGCCCACAGCTCCCCAAGCCCACCATCCCAGGCTGTGGGTGGTACCCCAATGTCTCACCATGTTCCTCTTGTATTCCTGTCATCAGAACTGTTTGCAGACGTGCTCACCAGTTTAATGCCTTGGCTAATTTCACCCCAAAATAATATTTGTTTACATAAATCTATTCTCCATGGTAAAATAGCTCATGCTTGAGTGTTTCAAATGTTACCCTATTAATGGGAGACAGGATGGCAAGAGGAGATGTCCTATAGAAAATTAGCACACTCCCCAATTGCCTGTGTTAGTCCTGCCTGTCGGTAAGTGGTGATTAACACCCCGCTGGCTGCAGCTGTACTTCTCAATATAGCTTCTCTGAGTAGGAGGATGCACAGAGAGTACCTCATTACTATGTCTTTAAAGCTGTAAAGCAAGGAATAATGCAAAATAAATCCTTTAAACTAAAGGTCATAGACTGGAATATGTTGGCACGAACACCTGCTCGCACTTTTTAAAGAAAAAAATCACAAAGACAAGTGATTTATCTACTTTTATTTCGTTCCCTTTCATTGCAGGTATGCAGAGGCCAAACAACTGGATGTTAAGAATTCTCAGCCACAGCAGTAAGTTTTTTATATAATGCCAGAAGAAAAGCTTAGGAGCTTAGCTAACAGGCTGCATTGCTGGCTGAGACAGCAGAGCTGGCATTAGCTATTTCTTCTCCATGCCCCAAGCTTTTTGTTCACTGCAGACTGCAGGAGAACAGACCAGTCATCCTGTTCCCTCCACGTTTCCAACACTGAAAACTTTCTTCTAGTTCAAGCCCACTTTGTGTGCACATTCAATCTGTTAAGTGACAGGTAAAACCTGGCTGTGTTGCTAAACTGCAAATTCCAATAACCACGGACTTATATGAGAGAAAAATTACTGCTGACAATGTAGAGAAATCTGCAGGGTAACCTCCTCAATATATTTTGGTCTCCTTGAGGATAATGCTTCTGACCAGAGAGGTTGTTGGTGGCTACCCTCATTCTTTATCTTTTGCTGGCACTCACACAAGCTCAGAGGCCATGCAGTCACACAGACAAGGGC
Organism: Petroica traversi; assembly: GCA_025920805.1. NCBI lineage: Eukaryota > Metazoa > Chordata > Aves > Passeriformes > Petroicidae > Petroica > Petroica traversi. Next base: position 12,611,910 of record JAHLSL010000014.1, read on the forward strand.
AGACAACACTGCTGGGTGTAAAATCTAACAGCATTCTGCTGTGGTCCCACCAACTCCCCTTCTAGGTGGAGATAAACCCTTTGCCTTTGCCAGACACACCCTGGGCTCTTCAGGGTGCTGCAGGGGTCCAGCCTGGAAGGGGCAGGCACCCAGTCATTCACCAAGAGGATCCAGCTCCTGGGGAAATCTAGTCCCACATATGAGCAGTGAATGTATCTAAAAATACACCCACAATTGAGTGAGGCAGAGACTTCTCATTCTATTACCTGCTGTGGGCAGGTTGAAATGGATGCAGCTTTCACCACCACTCCATCTGTCACAGAGGTGAAAGTCAAGTCTTGGGCAGGTGCCAAGGAAGAAAATTAAAAATAAAAAGAAGAAAGAAAATATGGCTCTTGCTGGTGAAAGAGGTATAGGCTGATTCAGAAGTACTTGAATGGGAAAGGGTTTTATGCAACTGAGCCACTGCAAAGCAAAGCAATGTGATCCCATCTCCCACTGCTTCAAGAACTGAGCACAGCACCCCTTCAGATCACAAAAGCACTGTCAGACAATAATTTTCTCCCATATAAATCTGCAGTTACTAGTTTTGCAGCTTAGCAATACAGGCTTTTTAATCTGTCATTTTATGGATTGAAAGTGAGCACATATAGACAGACATGCAGACTCAATTGTCCCCAGAAAACACCACCTCTCACTGCACAGAATTATCCTCCCAGGCACAAGGCTCACCCACGGCCAGACTGGCCAAGCAGATTGAAGAGAACTCTTTCAGGAGCAGAATTGGGAAAACATTCACTTTGTGTTTCAGTGACTGAAAGAAGCAGTATTATGGAGAATAAGCAAGAGCTCTGAGAGCTCTGCAGAGCTGTGAGATGATGTCTGAAGTTCTGGCTGGAGTACTGCAATATTTAGAAGTCAAGGACGGATTTTCTCTGGTTCCCCATTGTCTTGCTGGCCAACCAAAAAGCTGTCAATGATACTGGTCCTGACAGCCTCTGTGAGCGACCAACATCTACTTTCTGCTTTAAAACACTTTACAGCCTTATTATAAATTCAGAAACTACCATGTTTCTATAAACATGCTGAACATAGACCCTGTGCCTGCTGTTTGTTTCTGAGCTGGCTTGTTCAGAAAGCAAGCACAGGGAGTCCTGCTGGGATTAGGGATTATCCTTTGTAAAATCTTGGCTGGAATACTTTCACTGAGATGAAAACTCTTCTTTCCACAGCAAAGGAAAAACCTTCCTGCTGGACTCTGAAAGACCAGTTTCTTCCATCTCCCAAAGTTCCACTGCTGCTGCATGAGGAACAGCCAGCAAAACTCAAATTCAAGGAAGACTCGGGTATGGGCTGAAAGCAAAGAGGCAGTGCTTTCATGAACTCAGAATTCTTGTGGAATTTGGAAGGTGCATGTGGCACACCACCTCTTAATTCAGTGGGGTTACTGGCAGATCCTTGAACCCTCAAGATCTGCAGAAGCCAAGGGCACTGAGAATCACTGGAGAATGGCAGACAACTCCCTACTGCCCACCCAGCATCTCAGTGCTCCCCACGTGTGCTGCTCTAGGGCCTCGAGGGAAGGAGCTCTGCCTCCCCTTCATGGGAGACCTGGAAAAGACACAAGATTAAAAAAGGTCAAGGATATGATGGAACCAACCCCTCAGGCATATAGCCTGTCCTGGCAACCCACTGGGTATGTGGCATACTTCAGCTTTCTGAACTGACATTTAATATTTGCATTTCCCTCTAATACACATGGGATTACCTGACAAGTCACCTTGCACTATGTATTCACTACTGCCCATCAAGATAATTAAATTGTCACCTAATGGAGAAGATCATGAGTGCAGGGGGCAAACCTGATGTAAGAGCCAAACCCAGACTACTGAACATTTTATTTATCTTTTTACTTATTTTAACAGAGATAAGAATAGTCATAAAACATGTGCCAAACTGCAAAATTTTAGCACAGCTTTCCCTCAACATGTCATTTACAGACAGAAGCACAGAAAAAAAAGTCATAATTAGAAGAGCTCATCACATCTTCAGAATGATAAGAGATAGATTATTTCTTCTTTTGAATACTTGGGAGACAGTCTGGTTATGTCAGAAGGCTTTAGATTAGACTGATAATGCAAACATGCCAAACTTGCCCTCCTTCAGAGATGCAGTACAACTAAAATTAATGAAGATGAGTTCAGAGTTTGCAGATCTGCAACTTGAATTGTCAAGGAATTCTTGGGAGAAAATTTCTTATGGGAGAAAAAAAATGAGGTAAGTTTAGAAGAGAGAGTCTTGATGGCAGAAGTCCTTATTTAAACCAGGAAGTATTTGGGGGCAACACCCTCTGCTTCCCAGCACTGTTTTAAATCTGGAGATACCACATGGATCTCTGGGTTGTTTACAGACAACTGAACTGAGTTTACCTTCACCAAAGACCTCTGTCTCCTGGAATGCAGAAACCTGAAGGAAGATCTAAAATATCCACATTTCTTGCATGTGTTTTGGCTGAAATGGTGACTAGAGAAAGCCCTCAGGCAGCAGCAAACCTCTTCCCTCTGAAAAAGCTGCACAGTGAGAGGGCAAAACCAAATCTGAGCCCAAATCACTCACCATCAGGATAACCCTGCAGGGCAACTGCAACCAGTGAGAACCAGCAGTGAGGAGGTGCCACTCCAGCCTGAGCCACACTGCCCCAGACTGTGGGGAGATCCTGTTCCACTAAGCATAATTCGCCTGTCTTTGATCGCACAAAGAATTATTACTCCTTATTTCATGGAAGTTATGGTTTGCCATGGGCCACCAAAAGTCATTATGGAGATTACACCTGGCCAGAAGATGAGACAAAGAACTTAAATCACACCTGAATCATGGCATAATTGTGGCTCTTCTCAATAATGAGAAAAATGTTTAATTAATCGTATTTTTTTTAATTTTTAAAGATTATGGAGGAGTTTTTTAAGGTCTATGATTACATTTTTAAATTAAAAAAGGAAAGGAGTACAATTTTTTGACTGCTTCCATAATTTCACTTAGACCTCAAAATAATTAATGCAGTAAGTTACCTGGGAATATCAATATAGACTGTCAAAACCAGTTTAACCTTTTTTAACCTTCCTGATATTTTCATAGTCATTAACTATAACACAACAGTAAGCTTCTGGGAGCTCCACACCTAATTACCTTTCATGGGTAAGAAAAGTTTCATTTAAGCATTCATACTAAATGCATTCTCTCGTGAAAGAGGATGTCTCAAAGCTACATTAATGCAAAATATGCACAAATAAATGCATGTGTATGATTTGTGGTAGCTTTTTGATGCATTAGAATGAAGACAACAAAAGCTATGGAAAAAATCTAACACTTTTCTTAAAAAGAGGTGCTTCCAGAATACATGCATAGTTCATATTCTCCATATGCATAGCACTCAGCTAAAAGATTTTAAGAAACAGCCTCATTCTATGTCATGGCAAGAAACAATACAAAACATATTGGTTATTGAATGGCTGGCATGACTTTTTACTGCACATAAAGAAGCATTAAATTTCATCATGTAAGTTACCCAGCTGCCTTAACAAGAAAAAGTGCAAATGATCACATTTTCTTAATTCTGCAGTGTGGATTCTTCATTAAGCCATTCTGCACAACATTTATTTATTCACGCCATATGAAACACAAAACTTCCCAAACAGAAGGAAAGCGCCATTCAGAAATAATTATGGTTCCCAAAATTTAAAATGTTCTTTAATCAGATTTTATATAAACACATAACATTTAGAATAGACGCTTCTATCCTGTTTGAAAAATGTTGTGCCTGGAACTGAGTGCCATTCCTGCTAGGGGCTGCCTTCAGGAGCACACCCGCTACCTTCTTACTGTGACAGAGAGGGGCAGCCTGATCAATCCAGGAGATCAATACAGCTGGAATCCTAATGTTTGTTTTGAAGCACACCCTGCTATTTGAGAACAAATACTAACAGAAAACATAACTTTCAAGCAATTCATTGTGTAGAAGGGGCAAGCTGCTGACTGCTTTCTAACTATATTTCAGAGGCTTTACTCTGTCACAACAGCACATCCATGAGCCTACCAGAGGTGTAAGAAAACACAGAGAAGCTGTGTACAAGTACAGCACTGGCTGCTGGGCCAGTGCAGCAAGCAGGTTTTTGGGGAAAAGCCTGAAGGGAGAGGGAAGCACTCAGTAGCAGCTTGGTGCTGTGTAATTTATCACTGCACAGCCACAGGCTACAACATATGGTGCTCTCAGTGAAGCACCCGAAGGCAGCTTGGTAGGGCTCTATGAAGATCAATGATACACCAAAGAATACCATTAAAAGACACATTCATCTTCCCCTAATCAATAACAGCCTTAAAATGATCTCCGTGACACACTATTCTTACAAGCATTGCTGCCGGGCTTCTTCAGCTCACTTGTCATCCTCTGGCTCAAGTCTTATTACTGCCAGCTCCTCCACATGCTCCCCTTAGTGCAGGAATTTGGCTTCCCCTGAAACTTAACAGACAGAATGAGGAAATATAAAAGTGACATCAAGTTCAATGAAGACACTGAAATGCATTCAGTCTCTTCAATAGCCTCTGATACAAATGGTGCATGTGGCAAGCGATTTTTTTGGTGTCTTTTATCAGATCAAAAACTCTGCTCTTACACACCCTTCATAGATTTTAGCAAGCCACTGCCAAGGGGATTCAGAATTAATGAAAAGTATCTCAGATCTGAATAAAAAGCAATTAAAAAGAAAGATACAGCTGACTAAAAATGCAAAGCATAATTTATCTTTATGCGCAGGCAAAGCATTGTGTGAATTTGTGTTCTCTCCATCAACAGGAATTCCTGCCCTCCTGGGATGGGGTTTATCCTCTGCATAGAAAACCAAGGGTCAGCCCCTGATGGCAGGATGTACTGAAGCAGCATCTTGAGGGTGCCAGAGTCCCCCAAGTTTCTTTATCAGGCTGGCTGGTGTCCTAACTCCTGCAAAAATGGGAACTGCTGGTGGCCTGTGTCCTTGCAGCTCAGCTGCCCTAAGGTACCTCCTGGTGACCCCCTGCAGCCTCCTGGACCACAACAGGACATGGCTCTCTGTGGTCAGGGGAGCACAGGGAAGGGCAATACTTTCCTCTCTCTTTAGAAAAACATCACTGAATCAGAAGATGCCTGTGGGTCCTCAACCCTCGCATCAGGAAATGGTCCTTCTGGGCAATTCAGTATTCACTCCCTGAAAAAACAAACACTATGGTTTTGCTTTGACTGAGAGAAAACAGATGCTGCTGTTGCCAGGGGCAAGGGGGCCAACACATGAGATAACACATGTTAACACATTAGAGAAATCCCTTTTATTTTTGCTGATCAAGATACTAAGTCAAGATTCCTTGAGTGTCAATGTCACAGTGACAGTGCTCATCTGCCTTACAATGAGCTTGGTCAGTGTGGCTGAGCAGAGTTTAGCTCACAATCCTGAGGGCAGTAACTCAGAAGCCATTTGGGAAAGGCCTTCCATGGGCAAATTCCAGTAGTAACTCTAAGAGGCATCCCTCACCTATGACACACTTGTCCCTAAGTTCACCACATCCAATTTGCTGCTCTTTAGCACTGTGTGGAGCAGGCATAGGAAGCCCTTTGCTTTACTATCCAGCTGGAGTTTAGTTCTCATTAAAAACATCACTGTTATCTGTATGAATGAGATTTCACTAGGTTCTTGACAAATATTCATTTCGTAGAGGTCACAGTCATGGACACTGTAAGACTCTTTTTCCTGGACCTAAAAAATAGTTCTGCCCAGTGATAAAGTTCAGATTTGAACCCACTGTGCTGGGAAACCCAAAGCACATGCATATATTTGAATAATATATTGAAGAAAGTCCTAGTATGGACTGAGCTGAGAGTTTACACCCCTGGAGAATCCAGAATTAGTAGCTTTACAACTGAGGCTCTGCCCACCATAACTCTCCCATCTGAACTTGCAACTGTGTAAAGGTTTATCTATACTTAAAAAACAGCTACAGCTAGTGATGCAAAAATAATTCCCACACCAGAAATATTTCAGAAATTAGGAGAAAATATAACTCGATTTTGATTATAATTAGGTTTCCTGTGGTTAGCTAAATGTTTTCTCATTTACCCTTTCATTCTAGCAGCGTAATCAGTCACCTGGTTCTTTATGAACTGTGCACCACGGTGTACATGCAAAACTGGCTGGAGACAGTCTCAGGATCAGCTTCTGCAAATGTGATGCCCCAGGCAGAAAATAGGCATTGGGCACATACATATTAAGAAAAATAATAATAATAGTAATTAAGGAACAAAGCTCAGCTCCACTTTATGGCTTAAAACTGATGTAGTTATTATACTGAGCAACAGGACTTTTAATTTCTAATTACTGTATTTATTTTCCTAAACAGATTTCAAAGTTGTTGCAAAAACCAGGATAATTGTTTCACATGAGCAATTAAATATTAAGACTAAATAAACAATATTAATCGGACACTTACGTTAAACTATGCAATTATTTAGGAAAACAAAAAATGAATACATAGTTTGCATTTCTAGCCTTTGGGAAAGGAACCACTTTTGGAGTTTCTTATTAAAAGTGGGAGAATTTTTCCCGTCTTGCAAAATTCAGACTTGAGCTAATTTAGAGAGCTCTTTGCAAACTGAATCCGTACTTACCATGAACATGAAAACTCTAAAGAATGTTTATTCACTGCTTAAAAAAACCAACTTCTTTTGAGCATAAGACTCATCAATGAGATTTTATTTTCCTTTAAAGGGAAAGGAAATTTGTCTGGAAGTTGAAACAGGGCATAATGAAAAAAATTAACGTCTCCAAATCTTTCTGTATTTGGTTCCATCCCATTGCAGCTTCTCTGCTTTGCAGGATGAATCAATAAAAGATATTTCCACTTTTAAAGGAACACAGAATTAGAGTAGTTTTAGCAAGTATCCCATTTACTACAAGGAGGTAAATTAAGATGGGTCTTTGTGATTAGATGCTTTGCATAGGCTCCCACTGAAGCTCACCAGCAACTCATTAGTGCTGCTCTAATTCCAAGGCCACTGTCTGCATTCCCATTTAGACACTGTATTTCACCTGTACTGAAAAGAAAGTTTAATATTTGCTTTGGGTTTTGCGGTGATTTGTTTTTCCTACTGGAATTTGCACAGAGAAGATAGAAGAGCATCTACCCCCAACTGCTGCTATGGATTCCATTTTGCAGTTCAGTTCTAAGTACTTCTTCCTGTGCTGTTCTTAGCTTCAAACATCCAAATAGCATTTTAAACTGAAGTATTTCCTAGATCAGGACATTGATCTATCACTGTGGTTTATCACTTTGAAACTGGAAACAAATGAAACATTTTTTCAACCTTTAACTGTTGGCATGAGAAAAAGCTTCATAAAATCATGCCTACTATCCCCTAGGTAGCTGTAGGTATTTGTGCATCCACATGTGCTCATTTCAATGTATTATCAGTATTAACCAGATGTTCCCTTTACTGAGTACAGGGAATACAAGCAATACTCTAAATGTTGATGTTGTCACATCTAATTGCCCAAAATAAACCTGACAATATTCCAGGGGAAACCACTGTAGGTATCACTACATATGCTCACTGAGGGATGTCTAATGAAGAGTCAAAACAGATCATGGAATGCCAGGAAACACCAGTTTTCCCACCTAGGTTTTAAATACCATGGACTTTGTCAAGATTAGTGATTGCAAAATTTTGAGTTTATAGATATTCCTCTCTCTTGGCTGCATATGAAGTTTTGGCTCCATGTAAGCACAAGTGAGCAGCTTGCCTGGTATTTGCAATTATTTTTCATGAGGGAAAAAAAAAATAAATTCAAGCACTGCAATATCTTCCAGAAAGGGAAAATTTTATTGAGAGACTTAAGTGACAATGCCACCCATCCCCTAGAAATCCAGACATGTTTTACATCTAACAGTTTAGTAAAAAAAGAGGCAATTTCAGAACCAGAAACCCATGAGCACAAACATTCACAGACAATTTATAATTCTGTACCATAAATAGCTGGTCCATAACTCATCGACGAAGAGTTAATGAGAATATTTGTAACTAATACCCATAAGAAAGATAAGGGATGGTATAATGTGGTTTATACTTTCCTACAATACTTTTCAAGGACGGCAGGGAAAGGCTCCTGACAGCAAAAAGCAACAAGAAATATTGCACTGACCTACCGATTTCCTACAATCCCATCAAAGTAATCCATGTGTAGAGACATTTAAGAACAATTTGTCCCAACTGACAGTTTCCAAATAACTAGATGCCTTTTAATTGCTGGCATCATTAACCTTAATAGTATAATTGTATAGCTCCAAATAATAATAATAGTAAAATAATTTCCTCTCACTTCCAAATTGTTCAGCAAAAACATGGTGCACAGAATAAATTCTAAGAAGGAAGAGAAAAGGGAAGGAAAAAGTTTCTAAGAGATAAGAACAGGAACTTTATCAGTTTTATCTGTCAGCTCACAAGCTGTAAGGAATATCTTCACGTAAAGTTCCTTAGACAAGTAATAAATATTAATAATTGCCAACCGCCTATAGGTTTTAAGTGACCTTTTCAAACAACATGTCAGCTCTCCCCGTTCTGAGGACACACTGTGGAGCACTGTATAAAACCAGGGTTGTCTTGAATGATTCATTCCAGTGGAAACACAAGTTTTAGCAACACTACCTGCTCCAGTAACCTCTGCTGGAGACTTGCTGACATACTCTTTCACCAACAAGTTTAACTATGCATACCAAAAAAAAGGAGTGATGTTCTCTCTCCCTAAACAGACCAAAAGGCCTTTCCTACCCAGTCTGAAGCTCCTGAGACAAGGAACTGGTCACCACACTGGATACTGGTCACCACAGGTTGTCTCTGCATTCAAGAGAGAGGGAAAGACATCTCTAAAAGACAATTCAGATTTAATGTTCTCAGTGACCCCCTGGGGGTAATAGGTGGGTTAGTCTGTACCTACCTGGTGGTGAGATGCATTTGGATTAGAATTATCTACCATGTTTTAAACAGAATAGCATATGTGAGGTGAAAGGAAAATCCCTTTTGTCAGATAAATCTGACTCAATAATTGTAAAGAGCTTGTATTAAAAATAATTGTAAAGAATTTTATAATAAATAACCTAACTATTCTACTGTATTTGGCATAGTCATGTTCATGGAAAGGGAAGGATCCAAAGAATCACTTCATCCTGCATTAGGGAGCATAATGTAGGAAATGTCTGATTGAGCACATAAACCTCTGGGTAAGGAGCACTGGTCTCCAAGGGGGGGGCAGTTGCTCAGTGTTACAATACATGCATAAGTGCTGCATTAAATACAAACCCCATGTTACACAGTTCTCTGTATCAGTGAAAAACACAGGACTCAATTATATAACCTGAATATTAATCTTTTAGAGAAAACATCACTAGAAAGCAAGGAATGAGGAAGAACAGCCTCCTGGATAGTGCATGAGGATTGTCCTCATCTCTGCTCCTATTTTGGCCATTGTTACACTCTTCCAGTTGTCCTTTGCCAGCCTTTTCATCATCTTTGACTCTTTCCTCACACATAAAACAGGGATAATAATTCTCAGCTCCTTTAGGTAGTGCTTGAGACCCATTGACAAAAAGCTAATCACTACAATGAGGTTTTCTACAGTAATTATAGCTGTCCTGAAAGGCACTAAAATACAAAGAAGATAGTCCTTACATTTTGAACTGCAAAATATGCTTGACAAAAATAATTATTTCATGAAAGTGTCATTTCCTAAATATTAGAAATTGAACAAAGTGGGAAGCTTACAAATTTTCTGATTCTCATACCTTCAGTTCTGCATTAAGTACACTGATTTTTCAGAGAGGAGCCACATCCAACACCAGTGAACACCTTCTTTTGAATTTATATTCTGGATGAGCAGTACTATGTTTCCTGTAAATGTATTTCCAGTCAAGAGCCCAGTGCTTGAAGCCCTCATCAATTCCTATAATATCTTTATACAGCTGTTTCTGAGTTTGGCCTGACCCATGCTGGGATTTCTGTGTCTACTCCCTTCTGCTGCACTACAGCAGGCAATAGCTAATCTCCACAAACCTCTCTCCCCTGAAGTATAATGTGATCAGTAAAACCCAGATAGGCACTAGTCTACCTCCAGATAGGCAATTTTATTTCTTGGTACAAAGTCACTCAGCTTCACAGTCAGCCACAGACATATTTAATGCCCTAAACAGAAAAGTTACAGAGTGAAGTGAGGACAGGTATATGCACAACCTCTAGTATTTTTAGATTTAGCACTTCTGTTGAATATTGTATTTTCCTCCCCACTCTATGCTCAAGAGTTGATGCTTACATAGGAATATCATATTGCAGAACAGATCTATCAAAAATCAAGATTCTTGCCATGGCATACACACGCACGTACTCTGACTTAAAAATGAAGTAAGACAAAACAAAACTAAAACTTGATTAACAGATGTTTCCATTAAGGCTCAGCTCAGGCAAAGCTATCTCCCGTGCACTATGAATATTCTTGTTAAAAGGGACATTTAAACATTGTGGCTCTCTAGAGCAGCCTTGTTGAGATCTATGTGGCAGGAGTGTTATGCACGATACTCCCAGCAGAACAGTTGAAAGCTTGAGATATTCTGTAGACAACCAGTAGCAATCTTGTCATCAATCATCTCCGAATTTTATCCAATCCACTCTCATAAACTGTTATTTAATATGACTTTGTCTGGAGAGGCTCCTAGGAGAGCTCCTGTTTCTAAACAGGCAAAGGAAAAAAGAGCTGTTGTAAATCTTTCATGCTAAGAAAACAAGATTCAACTAATAAAATAAAATTAGCAAATCAGTTCAGTGTAGTGAAATACAGCCAAGCCTGCTGCCTAAAATCTTTTTGCATTTTGTTAATGCTGACTTTTGTCTTTCTCTTGTATTTTTATAAATTCCAGATTACTCTATTTTTAGTTGCATGGCTTAGGTATTCTATTAGGACATGGGCATTGGGGTATAAATGTTCCTCTGTAAAACACTCTCTAAAGCTGGGGCAGATTGTGTTTTTACTTTGCCACTAAAAACCACTTTTGTCTTAATCTTCTCTGCAGATGCCCTCAAGGCTGTGTATGAGAAGAAAATCATCAAAGAGAAACATGCAAATTGTCTCTTATAAGACGCTGATATCAGCAGAGCACAGGCTTTTTGTACATAGAGGTGATGTTTTCATCCACTAATACCTCAAGCAAGTATTATTGCTTTTTGTCACCTATAAAATTATGTCTTATTTTTAGGCTACAGACTGGCAGTTACATATTGGGAGACGGCTGTCTATACTGTATTTGCTATGTGCTGCATAGCAAAAGAGTTGACATTCCTTGGGAACAAGCCACCACACTCGCAGAGCTTCATGTTACATTTGATATTCAGGGATGTTGTTCATTAGTTTGTGACAGCTGTTGCCAAGTTTTGCTTCAGAATGCACTGTGAGAGTGAAAGCATACCAAGACCAAAGGTAAGCTTTATAATAAAAGATTGCTGTAGAAAAGTTAGAAGAGGAAAAAGTTTGCTACTAAAATCACATAAGACTGCAGGACCAGATAACTGAATTTCCCCTTCAACAAGATCATTCCCCCTGAGAAGAAGATGAACTAGAAAACTGACTTCTTGGGACCTCTGAACAGAAAAAGATTCCTCATTCTGCATGTGATCACACAGAAGGAACTCTGTAGGGATAGAAATTATCAAAAATATCTGCTTTGTACAAATGAAGGTGATACCATATGTTAAAAACATATTTCTGACACAATGAACAATGAGCAATTCTGCTGCTGATGTACTCTAAGACGCTGCTAAAGAGTATGACTTCAAAAGGGAGGTGACAAACAAGATTAAACATGGAGGAAAAAGAACACTTGCAGGAGCTCTCTCTTAATTTGATAAAAGGTCAGGAACAGTTTCTCTCCAGACCACAGCCACAGATGATTTGATTGGGGCAAGAGTAATCCCAAGAGCCACGTCTTTCGCCTTTGGGTCTTCTGTTTCCTCATTAAAGCTAGGAAGAGTTGTTCCACGTATCTCTTCAGACAAGCCTAAATAATTGTGCCCTTCTGCAAAGCTCTTATGAAGAACCAGCTGCAATTCAGGAGACTGAGGCACTCTCAGTACTTCAACTGGTGTGTTACTGACTGCTACTTCTCTTGACTTTTGACATTTTAACCAGAGGTTTCCAACTTCTTTTCTCCTTTGATTCATTTACCACTTTATATATACATGCATACACATTCAAATATTGTGAAAAAGTACAGTTTAGATTTTGACGCTTAGTGGGTCAAAGCATTCTGCAAGGACAAGGTAGGTTTGTTGTAGGCTTCCTCACTTAAGCCAACCAGATGGCCACGTTATCCAGCCGGCAGGATTGTTCCTAGGTGACTCTGAAAGAGAGGACCCATAAAATGTGACACGGAAAGTGGTGATGAAAGAGGAACTGAAGGGAAAAAAAGGTGTTACTGCTTCAGGTTATGCCCAAGAAGAAGCCATTAAACCCATATTCTTGCAGTCACTTACAGTATAAAACTGCACAGCTGCGAGGTGGCTTGGTGGCCTCATTCTGTACTGGCATTGTCTGGAACTTCAGGAAAGGTACATCACTCCCCCTCATCCAAGCTAGTGGGCCAGTAAATAGCAAACAGCTCACAGTCCCTGAAGGGCACTAGGATCTTTTTGAAAGAAGTATCTGTTACTATGGAAATACTGGATTATAATTTCCCAAAAGACATATTACCTACTTATGTCCAGCTTACTGTATTCAGCTAAAAGCTTATTATATTCAGCTCACAAGTTCCTTCTCCCCCTATCAACAAAATATACATACTTCCCCTGAGGTCTTTCATAAACAACAGGCTGTTTGCAACAAAACCCAATGTCCCTTCAAACTAAGACTTGAGCAAAATACCAGTCAACTCTCAAAATCAGTGAAGCCCCATCAAATGCAGTCAGCATGGAGTAATCTCAGTAGTCTTCAACAACACTAGAAGAAGTTGCTTTCTTATAAGAGGCAGCAAGTCACTAACATGGTAAATTCTAGAACTTAACAAGAATGAATTGCACTGAAAATTATGGCTCAAGTAGCAGTCAGACTCCTTAAGAAAAATCAAAGTAGGTCTAAGAGCAAGCCATGAAAATTTCTCTGTCCAACATTCAAAGGATTCCTATAAAAGCATCTGCCAACCCCTGGAACTCAGATAATTTAAAGAAATAATCTAAGTGGACAACCTCTTTTTAAATTCAGTTTACACATTCACTCAAGTCTTTTGCTTCTATTTACTGATAGGAAATATATCTAAGCCAAAAGGAAAGAATTCACTTTTATGGGACAGTGAGATCTTATTTGGTTTAAAAGCTTCTGATCTATGAAAGACATGATAATAAAACACACAATGTGGTTCCTGTTTACTTAATGCACTATTTCCCCAGGAATTCTGGTACTGTCATAAATATAACTTCTTGCTTTTATTGCTTTAGAGATATTTCCATTTTTTAGTAATTCTAACAGAACTAAATTGTTAACATAAATTTTCCCTTCTTTCCACTCATGTTACCAATCAAACCTATGGGATAGTAAGCAGTGTGAATGCTGTTATGAACACTGTTCCTCTAATAACTCAGTGTGGATGGTAGTTTTGTCCTTTGACAGAGGGAAAAAAAATAGATGGTTCAAGGAAGAAATGCCTCTGCATATCAGATATAATCTCTCCTCCTAGTTTTTATGGCCACTGCTAGCTTGACAGGTAGAGCAGAGGGCCAGCCACCACCTCTGCACCAACTGCAGCTTGGGATGGACAGATGAGACACTGCCTTTCAGAGGATTTGCACCCTTTGAGGTCTGCTGTTCATTGTGCAGCTGGCTCAGGAAAGAACACATCTCCACTTGGCATCCTGTTAGATGTGAATCTTCACTGGGAAGTCTCTCTGGTTATGGATTATCTTGTCCACTGTCCTTCTGGAGGTAACTCTGCGTCAGGCGGTCCAAGACGTGCTCACCAGTGCCAACCTATACCTGAATTCCCCAACAGTACCTTGGACTTTGATCCTTCTGATGGCTCAGTGAGAAAGGAACAAGCCCTACTTCTTCCTCTGTAGCTGAGTACATCAAACAGATTAAAGCCATTGGATTGTCAAGCACTGGAACAGACTGCCCAGGGCAGTGGCTGAGTTTCCAGTGCTGGAAGTATTTAAAAGCTGCGTAGCTGTGGTGCTTAGGACATGGTTCAGTGGTGCTGGCTCTCCCTGTTTCTCTCCTCATCATTCCCTGCAACTGGAAGGACAAAAGAGAACCTATGCTCCTATCTCTTACCAAGTTGTCCCAACACTCTGAGGTCTCTCTTGACTGCCCTTCAGATCCTTGTTGCAATTTCACTGCTGCCCACCTGAAAAACCAGTAATGGACAATGATCTGAAGGTTGTACAAGGATGTCTTATTTAAGAGTTTTTCTTCTTATTAGTGGATACACTCCTTACACTACATGTAATTTCCTAAGACTTTATTTACTTCTGACTCCTAAACAATGTTTTTAGCAGCAGTTGAGACACTTATTTTCATTGATTGTGCTACAACTACAGACTCGTGCTGTGTTCTGTGAATTCCTCCATTCCAAAAAAACCAGTAGGAATTATGATCCTACTGTGGATGAGGCAGAGGGGGAAGGGAGTATGTTCCTCCAAAAGAGTTTAATTGCCTGGAAGAGGTCACAAGGAGAAATGGCTTTTCCCCCAGCACATGGGTTCAAATACCACCACCAAAGTGGTGTGAACGTAGAGCTTAAAATTCTCATTTAGTTCCCTACATGAAGTCTCCTTATCCTTGACTTGAGAAGAGCAAGATGAATTTCACTGATGGAGAATTTGAGGACAGTGCTTGAGACATACTGACTTTATAATTAAAAATATACAACTGAAGGAAAGATGGTCATAAAATGTTGCCTAGGGCTATATCTAATACATGATGTTGTTTTAGTTTCCTCCTTACATTATATTTTTATCATCAACCCGGGGAGTTCATTAAGTCTGCAAAGCTGTTGGAGGTTATCTGACAGCAGATTGTATTACTAGAGAGAACTATCGATCCCGGGTACTCAGTCTCATTACAGCACTCTTCCATAAAGCCTGCAAGAGGCAGCAATCTGTTGCTTCTGCACTGACTACAGTTATTTCTCATGGATGGAATAATGAAATGTTTTCTGATGTATAATCATGACAGATTTTATCTGGAATGAGTAAAACAAGTAAAAGTCAGTCATAAAATATAGCATAGCTGGAATCAAAGGAACTAAACTCCTCTGCTCTTCCATCAGATTGACAAATAACTAACATATTGTGCAGCTCTTTGTATATGACATTAAATCTCAATCAGTTGTTTTCCTACTGTGAAATTAAAATGGAATTATTTATCTGGAATATCAAAAAGGGCACTGCATCATGAACTCTAGTCTTGTTTTGATGCACTATCTTTCCCAATAAGGACTAAAAAATGCCAAATGAACTCCCTTATCACTGAAAATGCAATATATGAAACCTTCAGCAGCACAGGAAATCACCACTTGAATTTTTAAAATAATTATTAAACAGGGTTTACGTTGTAACATAGAGCTTGTAACTGGGATTCATTAGCTTGAAATTTGTGAGGAGGAACTCAGCTTAAGCAAATTTGCAACCCAAAGGACTCAGGTTTTACATAATGAAATACCAAATTATATGTACCAGTTTATGTTACAATATTGACAGCTGGCAGAACTATATTCCAGTAAAGCAGTGATGTGGTAATTTCAGTACTCTCAATTTAATCAAATTTCAGTATTTGGGACTGAGGTTTTCAAAGACCAATACATACACTATTTTTTTTTCCTGGAAAGGCGAGTGTTAGAAAAATTTAAAGAAAACATCTCTTCTCCGTATTAGCCAGCTGATATATAAGAATTTACAATCACTTTATGGAACAGCCTGAACATGATTATGCTTTGGAATAGCAAAACAGAGCTTAGCTGCTACCCCAGTGCCAGGAGCACGTGCACATTGAGGTGTTATCCAAATTTGGTCACACTATACGACTTCCATAAAACAGTTCATACATGTTGATCCATGTGCAGGACTACCTACCTTGGGGAGGAAAGTGGCAGAAAAAGGTCAAGAAAAGCCTGGGAGCATGGTCCCACACAGAATTTAAAATGCAGGGACCTGTCAGCAATGCTCTGCTGGCAGGAGAGAGAGCTGGGTGAGAAGCTCACAGTCCTTCAGTGGGGCTGCTGCTCTGCTCTCACACCAAGAGTTACCTGCTGCCTCACCAACTGCAAGGGTCTGCTCCATGCTGGGGATGTAAAGGAGTCTCCTGCACCTGATTTGTGTGAAGTAGTTCACCTTAAATGCTGCATCTTGGCACCTCATCCCACCTTCTCCCTACCCACTACCCTACTGCACACTTCTTAATATTTAAATTAAAAAGGCTAAGAGGGCACAGTACAACTGGTGAATGAAGAATTCCGTATGCAACAGGTCATCCACCTCATAACAAAGTTTTTGCCTTTATGCACTATCTCACTGTAATTACAAAGTAAAAGTGTGTCAGGGTGAATACACATAAGGGTACCTGTCATTCCAGAATCTGGATTATAAATCACATACGTGAAAGAAGGAAATCAAAACAACATGAAACTGCTTTACTTTTGCCAATACTTAACTTTCACATGCTTAATTTGACACAGCAACACTCTTCTAAAAACAGGCTTTTTTTCATGTCTACCTCTTACACTATTTCCATTGTACTTTCATTGCATCTGCTAAATGTCTGTTTAGTATTGTAGTGCTGATTAGAAATAAATGAAAAAGTGTAATTAAACCTGGAAAAGGACACCCTATAGATGGACTATATGAAAGGAGTAGAAATGCAGCAGAAGATGCTCCATATGAGCTTGTGGCATCCACAAGCAGCAAGGAACAGGAATTGTGTAGGGCTAGGACTTGAGCTCCAGTTACATCACTTCCTATGGTTAGAACACACAAAATCTTTCCTCTGCTTTTACTGAGAGGAGCTCACAATAGAGACCTTCCAAGCAGAGTTCCTCCATCCACTTACGTTGCTTTATGGAATGCACAGAGGTAATAATCTGAGACCTTTTCACCTCAATCAAATTTTTTACAGCAGATTCACTGAAGAAAAACAGGCAGACAGATATGGTACAATCACATAACGCAAAAAGACTTTGCTAAAGTGCTGTTGAGAGCTGAACAGAACATAACCAGCAATCAATAACCCAAACGCTACAACCTGACAAGCAAAAGACAAGAAAATCTGACATGAAAGACAGCCTGTTGAAGAGACTGCAGATACATGATGTACAGCACGGTCAGTTCTATAATTAGAGAAGTGTAGAAGCCTCCTTTATAAAGGTGTCCTTAGATGTTACCAAATAATTTCACAAACGACTTCTTGATACTTCTGCACAGGGTGGTTTTGGAGTTTAGATCACTATATCAGAGCCTTATTTCTGAAAACTTGACCTCAAACTCAGTGGCTGCTTCCCACTGGACTTTAAAATTGGCTGAAGCACAAAAAAAATTCTATCAGGTCTCCTACTGGCAATAAAGCAAAAGCGTGTTACACAGTAGATTTCTTCTTGCCATTAAAAGTGTCCATTCCTTCCATAATCTCTGGACTGCCACGGTAAGTTTTTATTTTCTTCTTCGGAATGTAGTGTCTTTATTAGAGACCACACAAAAGACAGGAAAGTTCCCTTCTCCAACAATTAATGAATGATACAGTATCTGGGTTCCCTGAAAAATGGCAAGTAAATTGGACTGAGTAAAGAAATGTCTCAGACAATGCACAAAGATTGAAATATAGCATTGGGTTGGATAAATGAAGCCACAATTAGGAGAAAGATAACTTCCCCTCTAACTATTCTATGGGTTGGAACAATATCAGAACATCATACAGCATTCTGCCATTTTCATTTTACAAAAATTAAATAAAAGTGGAGAACTTATGTAACACTTCACTGAAAGCTGGGAAAAGTTGTTAAAGTGAAGGACTTTATAACACTAAAGCTGTTTAGTTTTCAAAATAAGACCAAGAAGAGATTTGATTACAGAAAAGCTCTACCTTTTCAGGGAGAAAGCGCCAATATTAAAGGCCTATTTAACCTAATGGGGAATGACTTAACAAGAACCAATGACTAGAAGCTGAAGCTAGATAAATTTAAATGAGAATTAATGCTTCTACTTCTAGCAGAGAAGGTGATTAACCTTTGAAACAAACTACCAGAGGAAGTGCCAGTTACTCCATTTATTGAAATTTCAGATGAAGACTATGACTTTCTGGAAAGTATCCTTTGGTCAAACAGGTCAGTGGTCTCCACATGCAAAGCTTATTACTTAAGAGTGACATTTACTTTACTTCTTGAATGCCAGCTTACAGCTGTCACATCCACAACCTCTCACTTGTGCATACACATCAACACCTTCACTTTTGAAAGGCCTCAGCTCTTTCCAAAGTAAGAAAAGCTTCAGTGTGCTCTATAAAGAGACTAAAGAAGCCAAGGCTAAGTTGCTCCTCTTCCCTTCTCTCTCCACATTAAAAGTGAGTCACGATATAGCTCCCTTTTAACATTTTCACTTGGAGGGGATGTTACTGGACTCTCAATACCTTTAAACTGCACATGTTTTGGTGGATCCCAAACTGCTCTTTGATTCCAGCCCCATTCAGCCACACACCTTACTAATGGATAATTAGGCTCTCATTACAACAGTTGGAAAGCTACCCAGTGATGTCAGTCATGTGAACTGCCCCGTTTCCTAAACTCTTACTGATGTATCCAAATGGGCATTCCTCTCCTCCTGGAAGAGGCTGGGGGTGGTTTAGGAATAATGACAGTGCTCACGGGGGTGATGGTAAACATTCCATCCATGTTCAGCCTCACTTCTCAAATCTGCCACAAGGCTCAGAAGGACAGAACAACAATTAAACCATGTGTTTTCGTGTTTCATTAAATGATGTACAGAGGGTTTCACTCTTGAATTACCACTGCATCACAGGAAATGGCATTGTAATAAATTTATGCATGTTTCTTAACAGGATGATTAGCTGTTTTGCTCTATTAGAAGAAGGTGGCATCTTACTTTAGGTGCATCTTTTATTACACTGGCATTGTAACCTCACTGAGAATAGTCTTCACATTTTGCCAGATAATACACAAACCAGATACATCACTCCCCTGCAGTCATAGTCAGCTTTCCATCTGACCCATCCTGATCTTTGTTTTCTCATGCTCCAGAGCCTGGAAAAGCTCTTCCCCCTTCTTTCCTCTGCTCTTTTATCACAGAATCATAGAAAGGTTTGTGTTGGAAAGGACCTTGAAGATCATCGAGTCCCAACCCCCTGCCATGGACAGAGACACTGTTCACTAGACCAGGTTGCTCCGAGCCCCATCCAGCCTGGCTTGAACACTGCCAAGGAAGGGCTATCCACAAATTCTCTGTTCCAGTGACTCAGCACCCTATTCCACCCCAATTATTTATCTGGAACCCTAGTTCCCACCTAGAGAGGTTTGCCCTGTGAAAAGTTCATGTGAAGGAAACAAAACTGTGAGATGACCCATTGCTGTTTATTCTTGCTACCTGCTGTTTACCTGGGTGATTTTTGCAGTAAATGGGTATAAAACTGGCAATGGAGATTTCACCACCAGCCACATCTCTCCTATGAGACATGGCTCACAAAATTGTGATGAGCCAGCCCAAGTGTATTTATGCCAAAGACATCCATTCACTGCTTGATTTTCTACTGCTGGCTGTGTTGCATTTAAAGAGCTCACCCCTACCCATGAACTATTTCTGACTGCAGTGATATCCCCTGTATTTCCTAGGAGGGGTATTGTCATTCCACAAATCATACAAAATATTTTTATTTTACTTACTGCAAAATGTCAACTCCACAGTTTTCTATGATCCCAAAAAAACCTTTAAGTTTCTCTTTGTTTTATATTCATCTTAGTGCAGTGTGCTTTCCTCTATTTTGGCTCAGGCTTTTCAAATAAACTGTGGCAGGCGATTTTGCCAGGGTTAAAAAAAAACCACTTACCTGATCTGTCACAGGCAGTCTTAAAGACAGATCAGCTAAGCCTGTCTAAGTAGTACCTCCCACCCAAATATTTAAATAGCAAGAGTTTAATATGCTATAATAAAAACCTGCCTGATCCTGACAGCTCCAAATTTTGAAAGCTGAATGCAGCTGATGGGGAAAAAAAGGATTAAGCCAAAATGTTCTGTCATTCCAGCATCAAATGACTGCACTACAGTTTATACGTGACCCCCATAACCCAGAAATAGAAATGCAAACTCTAGTTTCCCTTGAGACACAGTTGACTCATGGAACCTTCCAAAAGCAAATAACTTTGAATCTTCTACCAGGTTTGAGTAAGTTTTCAAGTGTTACATTTAGAAATTCTTTACAAATTCTTTGAAGTATTTATGACCACAGCAGTATTTCCTGCATGTATAAAAGGGAATATTGCTGGGAGGAAAACAAAAATTGAATATTTAAGTGTATTCATTTACAAAGTCATCTTCAGCTTGGCTAAAACATTGAAACACTGCTTGCCTTGTTGTTAAAAATAATTTCTTTCAAACTTTCTAAGGGTAACCAAAGAGTCAGTTCCAAGTGCACCTCTCTTAAATCACCAGAAACTGAGTAAGGGACAGCTCACCAGAACACTTCCTTTCTCAGCCACACACCCAACCCAAAGCAAACCCAGAAACAAATTTCTCTGGGATCTCACCACCTCCTTCAATGCTACAGCTTGAATAGAGTGTTCACGGAGCATTCCCTAATAGGAGAACTCCATTCAAAAATTCCAGTGTAAAAATTTCAAATTATTTTTGTGAAGCTGCCAGTTTTAAAGAGGCTTATGAAAGAAATGTGAGACTCCCCAGTCTGCTGAATTCTTATATCCAGCTGGTTCATAGTCCTACATGACTGTCCCAGCATATGCATGGTCTTTCACTATGCATTATCTTAAATTACCTAAAAACTTAAATATCTTATCTACATTCAAAAGATGTCCTGAATGACCATTTCTGCATCTGCAGGAACAGTTCCCACTGATCATGGAAAAGTGTCTTGTCTAGATACAATCTATAACTGTAAAAGAGCAAAGAGACTTCTTCAAAAATTTGCTCAGCCCAGCAGGACTGATAGGAAAGGGAGTGCTTATTTAGAAGAGTAGGGTAGCAGCTTAATTTCTGTCCTCTCAAACCTTTAACCAAAGCGATTAAAAAATACTTCACCTGAAGGGTTGATATCCTCACCTCAATTCAGAAACAAGGGAACAAACCCAGGAGACGTCATGGGATATAACAAGCTTGTGTTACATGTTTTTATTCATTAAGCATTTTTCCTAGTTATGCTATCAGGAAATATGATAAGGATATAAAAACAAACATTTTATCCATCTGAGTGTAAGCCAGACCAGAAGCCAAGTTCTCAGATTTATAATCCTGCCCTCACTGAAATAAACTGACAACAGATTACACACACAAAAAAAATCAGTTTTCATCATACCTCCTCACCTTCAAAGTGCACCCTTTATGATGAGGTGCGTTAAAAAGGAGAGAATGCTCCTCTCTTTTTTAAGTACTAAAGCCTAGGAAAAAAAAAACTCATCAAGATTTAGAGGAACCACTGATAAATAAATTATAATTCCGCACTACAATTTTTAGGATGCATGGTTCTTTTATTAAAATCAGCCTTCGAGCAGCAAAATGAGAAATCACAGGAAATTAGACCTGTGTTCCTGCTGCACTGCTATGGCTCTGAAAATACAGAGCCCCTGCTGATTTACAGCACGGGCACTGTCAATTCCACCAACTGACTACTTACAGCTCTGCTGCTGGTTTGAAATAGTGCTGAACTTTGGCCAGTGCAGGAGTTTGATTATGGAGGCAGTGTCTCCTCATCCTCTTCATTATGCTGATAAAACAGCAGCTAGCACTTCACATTAGGACGAGCTTCCACTTTAATCACAGGATTTTTACTAAAGTTTGTCTTTTGGTGTCACTTCAGATGTTGAATCTGCATGTGCAATGTAAAAGCAACTAATTGATTCTGTACCACTGTGCCTGTATCACTACTTGCAATAGATTGTGGCTCCTGGTATTTAAAGTGTGAAGAAGTAATATCCTCTTGTTATGTAAGTAAATATTCGGTATGAAAAAGGTCTTTTCCTGAATGGTAATGCAAGCATTGAATTAATTTCTTCTGTTGTTTTAGATAAAACTTGATATTATATACACAAAAGTTTGATATGAAGACTATTTAGAAAAATGGCTATCTATCGATGGTGACAAATTACTCAAGTTTAAAAACTGAGTCAAATGCTGAATTTCATCAGTATATGATTGTGATGACAAAGTCAGATTCATGAACATTATTAGAAGCAGATCTGCTAGGAATAAAAAAATCCAGTTCCTAACCAGAAACAGGCAGTACTTCACATGAATGCAATCTTTCCAACTTTATCAGAGATCAGAAAGAAATAGCAGAAACACAGCACTGCACTAAATTCTCTCATGGACCACTGCATTCCTACAAAGTATTAATGAAGGTCACAGGCTACAGGACATTACAAAGAGTTAAAAAATTAAGTGATTTCTGTTTGCTTTTCAGGCATCAGGCATTTTCAGGAACTAGTTTTCATTTCCATCATCAGCCCCCCATGGGGTAATCTTGCTTACTTAGGACATCTGCAGACACACCCACCTATAGACAAAGAAGTGTTTACAAACTGGCCATCAGGGTTACAGGGCACCTGATGATTTTGGATACCTAATTACAGAGTTTTGGATGCAATGAATTGTGCCCTAGAAGTGCGTATTGCTTACAGTCCATAGACTTAAGGGGAGCCCAGACAAGTAACTAGTGCAGACATCTCCAGTTACAGAATCACAGGATATCCTGAGCTGGAAAGGACCCACAGGGATCATCAGGTCCAACTCTTACATGAATGGCCAATATAGGGACCAAACCCACGGCCTTGGCATTATAAGCACCATGCTCAGACCAGCTGATCTGATCTCAGGGTCAGACAAATCCCACCCTCACTCTCACTGCACCTACTCAAGCCCTGCAACTTGGATGCACAATTCTCCTAACAAAGAGGACCAACATTTTCAGCTATAAGCACAGAACTTCTTTTCCAATCATACCACTTCCAATATAACACAGTTAAGTGATCTGCCACAGCAAAATACACTTCACAACCAGGAGGAACCTCCATGTGACAGAGACAGAGTCTTTCTCTTCTGATGAGAGGGTGTAAATGCCTTACAACAAACAGGAACTCAAGCTCCTTTACCCTCAGGTTGAACAGTATAATCTCCTTCCTGCTTTACAAACAGTACCACATATCAAACCCAGGGTAGCTCTGCTTGCACTATCACAGTTCTAAACTTGCTGATGGATTTATTCAGCCACCATTCCCCACTCCATGGGGGTTCACTATCACCTCAGCCAACATTTCTAGTATGAAAAAACAATCTATCCCAGAGAATTACTGATCTAAGCACACTTTCTACCAATTACCAGCTCTGTTTTCAAAACTTACCAGCCATGCAGATAATGAATGTCCTGATATCGATAGCAACATTCAGCACCAGACTATAAATAAGTTAGGTTTAATTCCAGTCCACTCTTTCCTAAGCGTGACCCACATCTGCCCAGCTACCACTGTGAGTAAAGCTGCAATTGTCCAAGAAGCCTGGTGCAAAATTATTTGTTTGCGGAGAGGAACTAATAAGTGGCCTTTAGAAAACTAAGCAAAGCAAAACAAAAACCCAAACAAAAATTGGATATATTTTTGCAGATTTTTTTTTGGGAAAAAAAAAGTAAAAAATAATTAAAAGGTGAAAGGCAGCACTTCACTTCTCCTCACCCCTGCAGCTTGTCCCATGCTTCAGTGGGCTCAGTGGAGGCTGCTGCATCACCAGCATGCAGGATGCTAGATCATCACTTGAATGGGAGCCAGCCAGCCATGGCAAGGATAGACTCATGGGCACTAAGCAGAAAAAAAAGTCAATTTTGAGGTAATTACATGTTGAATGCCCTTCTTAACCCACAGCTGTTGGGGGCATTCAGCACATATGGTTAAGGTTGATGAAATTTTTAAAGTCACTGAAATTTATAAGGTTACCTTGGCAGGTCACCCAGCTTGAATTTTTTTCTTGCTAGTGTATGAAACAGCAGAAAGTGAGAGCACAGTGTTTACTGATTGTAGAAGGGGAATGCAGTCACGCTGCGTCAGGAACTGCTCAAGGACCAAAACTGAACCAAAACTCCTCAGTGCTCCATGGAAAATGACTGAGGGAGAAGACAGACAGGAATAATTATCCACTATAAACACCTTATCACTGTCCTGGCTCTCCCAATCCCTCTCCCCCAACCTCAAAAGAGAGGGAAGTATTAATAAAGAAAGATGCTACTTCCCTTTCTGGCTGCTGCATGCCTTTGGATGTGGGTACCTCCTGCAGTGGCAAGGGAACTTCTTATAGTGCTCAGACTAAATTTTAGCTCAGTGAGGAATACTGACAGTATTTTTTGAAGGAAAAATCCTTGAGAAAGATCACTTTTTTATTTTTTTTCCCAAAGAAACACATTCACAGGAAGGGACTGGCTCACAGTCATGGCCAGTTGCGATTCCCCTTAGATTTTTGTCACATATTTTATGATCCAAGATGTGTGACTTCAAATATAGCTGAAGTAAGTAGACTTAGAAAGATATTATTACTTAGAATGACTGAAATCAGTTGGAGTTCTTATTTTTAGTCAGCTCTTTGTGCCATTCCCCACTGTCACAGAACCAAACCCTTGTCTTTATGAGGAGCCAGGCACTGAAGAGTTGTCAAGATTAAATAAGGCTTTTTGGCCTTGGATGCTGCCAGGAGAATTCCCCCCTTACTTACCAATCCCTCTGCTGCTATTCTCTGTTAATAGAGGGGCCTCAGCCACAGCCTCCAATTTAAGTAGGCATGACCCTACTCCAAAAAGTTCACTCGCCAAAAGAGAAAACCTATTCTACAAATTTTCTTCCTTCCTATTTTGAGTCAGTCTTTAAAGCTGCGTCTGTCATTTGTCTGCAAACAGGTCTTACAATCATATGAGGCAGTAAGATATTAGCTGAACAGTGCACGAAGTGAGAAATCATCTGATTTGGAGGACCTGAAATGATCTTCCCCAAACAAAAGGATGAAGCTTGTTTTAATTCATCACTCCACAGGAAGGCTCCAGCGTTCAGCCCTGTACAATACAAGTTCAGTGTTTCTACAGAGCATTTCCATGCAAATCACTGTGGAATTGCATTGGCATTTTCAGAGAACTTACCAAGGTAAATGTGTGGCAAGCTTCTTTGCAGTTTTTTAATGAGTAAAAATGTAGATCTGGGTGATTCATAAAAGGGGCAAGCTTTGGACATTCTGAGTTTGTGTTAAAAGCAACTGCAACAGTAAGACCTTACTGAGTTCTTGCTACTAACATTCCTTCATGACCTGATACAAGACAATGTACCAGACCTGCTCTTTGGAAATCATACACTTTCTATATAGAAATTAGTTGCAAATCCTTGATTAAGTATAGTCATGAAGTACAAACATGTAAAGTGAAAAAGAACAATCTGCACTTAAAAGATCTGGCCAAAGTACATAAAAATGATCTCTAGAAGTCAGGATTATTGCAGGAGTTCAAGGAAAAAAATAGGCTATGCATATGCATGGCACTGATATTGAGGAATATTTAGTGAACACTCAAACACATTCATCTTTACATGCAGCTGGTCCCAGTGAAGGGTTACACGGCACTACAGACATTTGAAACAGCCACATACTGGCCAATAGCCTGGTAAAATTGATAAGTGAAGTACAGTTAAACTGATATGTATGCATACTGTAATCTCAGTTATCTATTTATTTTGGTATAACATAGAACTTGAAAGAATTAAGGAATGCTTTCAACATGGCAAGTGAAAAATGACTCAAGTAATTTTTTCTTTTGGAAAACCAGACTAATTTGCAGTGCTAATCAGTCTTGCAACAGAGGAAGAACAAAAAGCCAGCCATAACAGGCAAAGGCAGTCAAGTGTTTCAACCATCTGAAGGGAGGCAAAAAGACCTTCAACCTTAGAAATTGTGACTGAGTTACAAATTCTGCACATGGAAAACTTTCAACTGTGATAGATGTAGGTCATCTCTATGGGATAATGAGCTGAGTCCCCAAGCATCAACCAGAAAGTGAATGGGAATCACCTTATTATTAGGATTTCCCATGTAAAGATTATTACAAGCCACTCACTCTACCCTGACTATCAAGAAAGCAGGCTAATATAAGTCATTTTGAAAAGGAAGCCAGACTTCAGATGTACAAAGTGGATGATGGAGGTTAACCCTTGTGGTGATTCTGCTGTAGATTGTTTTATTGAAATCTGTATTCTTAAGGAAGAAGGCAACAGCAAGTCACTGCCAGGACAGAAATCTCAGTAGTTTCAAGAGACTTGCCCAGGTAAAGTCCATTTAAAGCCCTTTCTTCCAAAACAGCTACAAGAGCTGAGTACTACAGCACTTTAGATTCCTACCCAAGAATAATGATGGTGTGCACCAGCTATGTGCCTGACCACTATATCTTAGTACATGCTGTGAGGTTCAAATCAGACTGCACAATACAAATAGTCTAGCTGGGGCTACTGGAAATATTTAGAGAGTATTGAGTACAACAGTGAGGTGTTGCTATTACTGCATATACCTAAGAGTACCTAAAAATTCAACCAAGTACAGAGTCTAGCTTAATTCAAGTGAATCAATAGCATTTCCTGACTCAAATGATACAAGTAGTTTTGAGGGACCTGCTCCAGCCTCTGTAGTCATTAAAGGTTTCACAACTGGAAGAGCTCGTTGACAGATTTGTTGCTATAATCCCTCCAAAACTGTTTAGGATTTTACATTGCTGCTGGAAGAATCTCTGATGAAAAATGAAGAAGATGCCTCATAAATGAGCAGGACAACAGAATTGGAAGAAGTTAGCCAAGGATTTTGTCTGAGAGGGATCACATCAGAAATATCAAAGACAGAATTGAAAGAAACTGGCAAGTCAGAATTTCATTCAGACAAACTGGAGCCTGGGGAGTATTGGAGCAGGCAAGCTTCATGGTTCAAACTTCTGTGACTTCTGTGGTGCCATCGCTCAGTGTTGAGACACTGTGCTCACTTGGCCCAAATGCCATGCCCATGGAGAAGTTGGAGTACAGTGAATCCTGATTTCTGCCGAAGAAACAGTTAACATCAAAGCACACATAGTTCTAGCTTAAGTTCTCCTGCTGTCTACAAGAGCTAATTGCAATCACAGGCTTCTTCCTCTCCCAAAGCACCAGCAATACGTGATGGAAATATTTGTCATAATTATCCTTTCTGAAGAAGCACAATTCAAATAAAATCACCACAACACTGGCTGTCTGGAAAAGGTATCAAGATGATCTATTTATATAGAGAGTAAGATGAAGTATCGCCCACACTCACAAGATATCATATTCACTAATCACACTGGGACACCACCAGCACCTTCTCCTTTCAAGAACTGGGCAGAAGGAAGCCAAAGGAAAGAGGCAGGCTGAAAACCCCTCCCTGTCTTATGTCAGGGTGCTATATTTGTGCCCTCTATGAGTGGCTTCACTAGACCCATATGTTGTTACTATTCCTTTAACCATCCTTTCAGTGTTCAAACTTCACTGCTAGTGTGGGAAGTGTGTGACAGATAACGATACAAATGAATGACATTCTATTCAAACAGTTTAGACAACAGTAATAAAAATAAAAAAGCACTAAAAAAGAAAGGGGAATGTGTGTGTCAAATGAACTACCTGTAGGCTTGAAAGACGGAGGGCTAATTTAAAGTGTGCTATTAGAGTAGCAGAATTGAAATGAATGTCAGGCAAGTTTGAGGCTAACATGCTCATTATCCCTTTGATTGCAGTGTTTCACAGTATTTAGCATGTGATGGAGAGCTTTCACTTATTTATGGTAAGGAAAGTAGAGCACAAATTATTAATAACTCATCTCATTCACTAAGTGTTAAAAAGTAGCAGGAGGAGTGCAATGGCTGCTTAAACAGCTCTCGTTTAGGAAGTTTAAAAGGAAGTTCCACACACAGCCCGAGGTAATAGAACACCTTTGAAAGATAATACACCTTAGTGCTGCCACTTTAGGGCAATCTCTTAGAAACCTTCCAGTGATGCAAAAAGAACTAAGGCAGCATTCCAGCCAGTGCTCTGCCATTCCAGTGGCTGTCAGGAGCATCCCAGATTTCCAGCCCAGCATATATGAGCTCTCAAACTTGATTCCCAAGACAAACCACACAGAGGAATGATCAATCTGCTTTTGCTGAACCAGAGCAGGAATCTTCAAGCAGCCTGAAAACTAGCAAAACTAGTAAAGATGTGAGGCTGGCAGAAAGAAGGAACCAACTGGGAAGTAAAAACTAAACAAAACCAATCCAACAAAAAAAACCCACCCCAAAACCAAAGCAAAGGTATGTATCTCTGTAAGATACATAGCCTAGGAAGCCTTAGGCTTCCTGGGAAGCCTTAACACTGGAGGAAAAATACACATGCATGTCCTCTACCACTGCCCACAGGGGCAAATTCCACAACTACAAGTCTCAAGAATCAGGCCAGCACCATCCATCTGTGTGCCACCCTGAAGGGCTGATTAGAAAACCTGTTAGGTTAGGAATTGGATGCGAGTTCTGGTGGAGATACCTCAGTTATTCATTTACCTCCCATACTCAAGCTATTCCTGATGGATGTTTGTCCAACCAAGTCCTAAAGAGCTCTACAAGCTCTATCTATTTCTTCATTATTCCTACTGCTGAAAAGTATAACCTGCAGCTGGCACAAAATACCAACTCCTTCCACTGAACAGAGACTAAGCTTGTTGATATCCTCCACAGGTGCACTTGGATATCTGTGTTTTCTTGCCTTTTTAGAAGCACACCTACTGCTAAGCTTGTGTAAACCAAAATGAGCAATAAGTAACCATGACTTATATTTTAAGATTCTCTAAATAACAACTCGGACTGCCAAAGAACCTCAAGTCACACTTTAACTAACTGTATAGAAAAATCACTTTATCCAGTAACAATAAGCAGACACCACTGAGATAAAAAGCACCATCTGCTTAGCAGAACTCCATGACACTACACAAGAGTTTATGACAAAAAGTGAAATGCCAGGAGGAAAGCAAACTGATTTTTAAAAGTTCTGTATCTATTACTCAATAGCTCTTCTCCCAGTATGTACTTCTAGGAACACCTGCTCTCCTCAGTGTGTAACATCTTGGGGTTTTTCCTCCTTTTAGTTCTGCCTAGCCCAGACTCATGGCAGTGAGTGGCATCCCATCCTGAAGCAGAAGATTCATAGATGCCCATG
>JAHLSL010000014.1:12641448-12844553 GCA_025920805.1 Petroica traversi
ATTAACACACAGATGTGGATTTTGAATATGGGGTAGAGTGAAAGAGAAGACAGAGGGAGAGAAAGAGAAGAAAGAAAATGAGAGAAAGAGAAGAAAGAAAGAAAATGAGAGAAAGAGACAAAAGGAAAAAAATGAGAGAAGGGAGGGATGAAGCTGATCTTGTGAAATTTGTGTGAGCTTTAGTAACAATTTCAGAAGAATTGATAGCTTGAATCATGAAGGCTGCAATCTTCAGCAGAACTTGGCAAAAGCATGCAAACTTAAAATTTGCATCATGGGCTTCAGTTTAGAGTTTCAGAAAGCTGAAGTGAAACAGATTTGGTTTGACCAAACATGAAGTTGTAGCAATAAAATGAAAATAATAAATTCAGCTTGTACATACATATGTTATTCTATACACATCTGGTAATTTCTCTTAGAAGGATGAAAACAAAATTGTGTAAGACACTTTGATAGAATTAGCAGTCATACTGGAAAGACATTCTGGTTTAAACATACCCATAACTAAAAGAGCTGTATCAGTACAGAAATCTGTCCTTAGATTACAGTGTGCAAGAAAATGTTTTTTCAGTACTCCAAATGAATGATGCTTCATAGTTCTTACAACAAAGCACAGTTCTAGTAGGAAATATTGAGAAAAAGTCAGGCAGTGTTTCTACACCACAGTGACTAAGTGATTAAGGCCACCATTGCAGAATCAAGTCCTCTCCCTGTCTAATTCAGAATAAGGACATAACCTAAATCTTCTCCATACTCTTCTTCCTAGCTGCCATATCCTTCCTGCTGAAATTGGCATATTTTATAAGACCAACTGAGAGCTCGTATATGCAGAAAGGAGATTGATTTTTAGGCAAATGAGCTATTAATTTGAAGTTTGCAAGGGTCAGATTGCTACACCAAAGACTTTAATATGTGAAAGAGTCTGGCCAGTCTCCCACTGTGTGGAAAACCAGAGGTAGGAAGACCTGACTAACAAATTCATGCACTTACACAGGGAGGACCAGAGGTACCATGTCATTACACATACCATGGATTGCTTTTCCTGTTTTGATCTGACCTGTTTGTTTCACTAAGGTATTATTGGAACAGCTATTTTCACTTGAAAATAGTAATTTTTGATGAGCAAACATTTTCTTATAAATCACCTTCCAGCATATTCTCAGTCTCGTTTTAGATGGATACCTGTCACTTTCTGAACAGCCATTACAGCCTCAGACATTTTCCCATCTAAATGCTAACTAGAGGTGATACTGCCTACTTAGAAAAGTCATATGAAGTCATAGCCCTCATTACTATAACAGCAATAAAAGGGCAAGAAAATGAGGAGCTGTGCTATTAAACATGATGAAAATAATAAATGTTGTAGCGTTTGCAAATGGGCTGGGGAGTCTTTTGAAGTGCAAGCATTTTTCTTCCCAGTCTAGAACAGAGCTTGGTAATGAGGAGCAAGGTGCCAGAAGCAGACACATTGCACTGAGACATGCTGGAATTGGTGGATCTTTCCAGCCTGCTTACTGCAGATTAGGCAAAGAGAGTAATGAACTCTCTGCAGTGCACTCGGGCTGAAAAAACTACCACCTACTAGAGGGGAAGGCAGATTTCAAGGAGAGACTGGCACTTTACAGGGAAGATACTGGGATTTTGCTATACCGATAACTTTTATAGGAACGGTTGAAAGTGGGTATCAAGGTCTTTTATAGTCAGGCAATAAAAAACCAGAACTATGTGAGAAAAACTTCCACCATAGCTGAAAGATGTATCTGAAGCCGGGGGGGGAAAAAACCAAGACTTTTATAAACAGAATGAAAAAGTGGCTATTTTCTTCTTGGGGATTTATATATCTTTTCATAAAAAAGAGAAGGAAGAAACCCTCTCAATTTTCCTACTCTCCTCGTGGTTCAGATTCATTCTCCTACAACAGACTGCTTGCTGGAATCCAGCATCAGGTTGATCAAGTATTGTTTACACCCTTGCCTTACTGTACATTACTCTGAGCTAATTTATGCCCCAGCTGTCTGTCTGCTGGCCTCAATCTGCCCCTTCAGCCCTTCCTCAGAGCAGGGGATGGAACCTCTTTACAGAAACTCAGGCTTATCCCACATTAATCATGGGGCCTCTTGTAAGTGGGGTGCTTTTCCCCTCCTCCTATCATTAAAACGTGGAATGACACAGATTGGAAGTAATGAGTCCCTGAAGGATGGCAGGTGTAAGTCTTGTCTGATAACCTGCTCTCAGGCTTTCCCAGAGGGGACCACACCTTGGGCAGACAGAATATCTCCTGGAGAGGCAGTTCGCTCCCTGGCTGAAGGAAAAGAACATTCAAGAAGCAAAATAAAGGCCAGTCTATATGCCAGATATTCATCTGTTTAAATAACACTGGGGGGAAAAAGTCCCAACAAACCAAAAACATTTAGATGCCACGGTGCAAGGTTTTGTGCAGACAATGCCTAGCCTTGATAAAATCAACAAAGGAGGAGAGCAGCAGTCATACTGGAAATAACCATCAGCTAGTACCCTCTCAACTGTTTCCTACAGTTACTTTCAACTAATTTACTCAGAAACCATAATCACCCATCTTGTCATGGCAGACATTAATTAACTACAACATTTACAGAATTACAGCAGTCAGTGAAGTATCTCAGTTTTGACAAGCAATGCAGCCAAGGTAAAGCCAACTGATGCAAGCCGCTGGATTTCCTTTAGACACAAGTCAAAGGCTGTGAAATAAACTCCAGGAAGAGCCACAAATGAATACCACCCCCAAGACCAGGAGCAAAGCCTGCATTGCTGACACTGCCCTCAGCTGCAGCGCACTGCATTATTAAGGAAAATCAAGTCACTGCAAGGCTTAATTTCCCTCCAAGAAAAGGAACATGGGGGAGTGAGATTGACACATGCAGCTTAGCATACTCTGGGTAATTAAATCTTAGCATACAGGGTGCTGTAATTCAGATGCCATAACTTTGAAACACTGGAACTTCAGCAGAGGAAGATACAATTCAGTGTGTATGGTACTATATTTTTAATTTGCCGTCATGCAATGATTAGTTTATTGCAGAATTAAATTTTTATGATTATACTTTCTGGCTTTTCAGTCTTCACTCCCTTTCAATACAATGTTTTCCTGTTAGCTACATCAGTTTTCAAGAAAATTACACTGTTATTCCGTATGCTTTGGTTTTTTTTTTCTAACACAACAGTTTTCTTTGTTTCTTTTTCAATAGATTTGATGAACTGTGGCTTTAGAATCCCCCTCAATACTTGTTCATATTAATGGAACTCCCCACTCCTAAGGTCATCCGTAATCACTGGACATGTCCTTTTTTTAACTCTGGCTTGGTCATTGTTGTGAAATTGCTTATTGGGTACAAAACCAAAGCCTTTTTTGGGTTTCAATAGGGATAGGGCTATAAAAACAGATAATATGAGGCAGTGTGTTCCAAGACTAGAGAGCTTTGAATATGTCACTCTAAAATTTAAGGGCCATCTTGCCTCGTGGCATCTTTGGACCCCTTCACCTCAACCCCTTTACTTTAGCTGAAAGAAGCTTCACTTCCTATTAGCTTTGATCCACTTCATAACAAATCAGAATTAATGCAGGCTAAGGAAGCCAGAAAAAATCAGAAATTAATTTCCAGCATCACGACACATAGCCTTTAGGGAGCTTTTTTGGCTTGGTCTCCATGTCTGCTACAAGCTGCTAGGACTTCAGTGGACAAAATGTTGTGACTGTAACTAAAAGGAAACAACTGAAAGAACTCAAATACCCTGATGTGATTTAGGTTTAAACAAGGACATAGACATTAGGAAAGGATTTGATTTGTGGTAAACATGAAAAGAAATAAAACTAAGTGTGTGTGTTGCTATTTCATGACCCACTGTGCAAACATTGCTGTAGGCATGGTGGGTTTTATTGCTCATTAGTAAATAATCAAGTTAAAAATAAGATGGTTGGGAAACTGCTGATTGATGAGGAATAAAATAACATGACATAAACATCTGTCTCCCAGTCTAATATGTGTTAGTAGAGGAAGACTTTGGTAAGGCACTTGAATGCTCAATGCACTGATGAGATAGTGGTTATATTGGGAACAGTGTAATGCAACTACAGCTGCCATTCCCTTTCCCACATGGGGAACGTTACCGAAATGTGGGTCTGGATTGTTTACTTCCAGAGTATCTTTAATCCCCTAAAGATTTCCACAGGCACAAACTTTCCTTCCACATAAAACTCTGCTCCCAAGCAACAAAGCTTTTAGACTCTTGCTTGCAGCATGAATCCCTCCTTTACTGGAAAACACTTTCCCAGCTACAGACAGTGAAAGCTGACATGTCCTCTCACCTCAGGCATGTCCAAATCTTATTTGTCAAAAACACAGATAGATCTGTGCGACAAAAAGCTTTTAAAGCTTAAGCATTTAAGAAAAATCCCACACAGCTATCCCTACTTCATAAAAAAACTTTGCTGGCAGAGAAGGAGCAATACACAAACTCTTCCACTAAGGTATCTTCTTTAATAGTTTCCTCTGTTAGGTTCCACACCTACAGAACTAAAATCACTACAAATTTTAGTAGTGAAAACAATAATTTGTTCAATTTCTACTGAACTCAATTTCTGTCATCCAAAGAGGACAGAAATACAATTTCTCCCAGGTGCCACCCACACCCTGCTCCTTTGGCCTACCTTCACAAGGAGAAGAAAGGCTGCATTTGCAATGACCATCTCTCTATATTATTAAACCCATAATGACCACACAAAAGTAAAAAATAGCCTTTTTTCCCAATTAAATATTAAAAGAGTGAGCAAGTACCTAGCACTGCCAAACAGCCTGTCCTCAGAGGTCAAACAATATTTTGGGTTTTCCATACTTGGGAGAAATAAATATGAATAAAAATACAAAGTTGAATAAATATATTCTGTAAGAGAAGCAAATAATTTTCAAGATGTCAGCATTTACCTCAGATTATGACACACTTATTCAGATTTTAATAGGCTGACTTCAGCCTATTTCAGAGTTATGAGCAAAAATATACAGATTTTGTATTTAAAGAATCTACCTGCTTTTCATGGCCACAGCACTAAAAGTTAAACTCTTTATTTATGCCAAAGTTAGAGAAAAAAATACTAATTATTACAAAAAATATTAAAACTTGGCTCAAAAAAAAACACCTTAATTTTGATTTTATATTTATCTTAAATAATCAGTAAGGGAATGAAACAGAAGCAGTATTTTCAGAATACAGAGTATATTGTCATACCACACAACAGTCCACATGAAAAAAAATGCACACACAGTGAAAACTCTCTTAAAGGAATATAAATTAAGATTGCTGACAGATAATAAGTAAAAACAGTATGAAACGAGGAAAAAGAAAAGTCCAGAATGATATGGACATCTTGGATTTATGTAACATCCTTATTAACAATTTAAAAACACACTTAGTTTTACACTGACATATTAAATGGGCAGTAGGAAGCAGCTAGATCAGGAAGACTGAAAAGAATAGGCAGAAAACACTACCTAGCCAGAACACAAGAGATAAACATCTGTGACAAAAATGCATGACTGGTACACCAAAAGAGACAGAGACCACAAAACCAGCAATGGAAGCAGACACAGGCAGAGAACAACAAACTAAGATCAATTGCTGTGCAACAAAGGCACCGCAAGGCTGCACAGACTGAGCAAACACCCTGAAGCCTGCAGCCAAACCCATGCCTGGCAGATCACCACCACCACCACAGATTGCTGAACCTTCCCCACATCTGCCTGCCTGCTGTAAGCACCACCAACCAAACCAATGTGTGTTGCAGGGCTCATCACACACTTTTGAACTGGAGGTGCATGCACTGACAGCAGCTCTGCATCACATACCTGGGGTCTGCATTAGGTCTGGTGGCTGCTCCCAGGGGGCCTAAAGGACACTTTCCCCTCAGGAGGAATTTTGTACCGCATTTCTAGTGGAGGTATCCAGCCAAGGAGATGAAGCTGTACCTAACCTCAAGTAATCCTCCCAGAAGATATATATATATATATATATGATAGAATAAACAATATGGAATGTAATCAGAGCTGATGAAAACACCTCCAATGACATAATTTAAATTACTTAGGAATACTTGCTGGGAAGTAAATGTTCCATAAAGGGAGAAATTGAACAGACGACTTGAAAAGTTTCTTTTTCAGTTTTCATCAGTCAATAGGCAAAACATTTCTCAAGCTGACTGAGACCTCTGCTGCAGCCAAGAACATCTGGAGGAAATACATATATCCCTTGTAACTATGCTGTAGAAAATTAAACTAGAAGATCCCAATATTGCAAATGATAAAACACTCAGTCAGCTAAAATGTAGAGTGTATTTTGATCAAGTGTAAGAGTTTCTAGCTATACTTTCTCTGTACAATCTGAGACTCAAAGTGGAGTCCATTCATCAATACTTTGGGAAGGTGAACCTCTTGTCATTAGAGAGAAAAACCACAAAAGGTTTTCAAGCACCACATAAGGGAAAGTCCTCCTACTCCTACTGAAACTGTGGAAGCTCTTTCTTTGGCTTTCCCACTGGCTGGCTTACTAAAGTTTTAATTTTTTTTTTATACATATGAAGTATCTTTGTCTACATTTGCTAGAAGTGTAGAATTTTGGGGAGCCAAAAGACTTAGAAGATCTTGGCCACACAAGATGAAGTCTTGCAATGGCCACATCCTTATGCGCTAATGATTCTTTCATGATTCACTGTTTTCACATTTTATATTGCTGCATTTTGTTGTTATAGTTGAAGTCCTACCTTCTATATAGTGTGAATTACTTATCATTTTTTCCTGCTCCACACTTTATCATGCAGACAAAAGAAATATATTTCTGTCTATTTTGAGATTATCTTCTCAAGGTCAGTTTCCCAACTGCTCTTGTTGCCAGTCAGCCCAGAATGCACTTATGCACAATGTCTAACTTTGAGCATGATAATCATCCCACTGTATCATAATTTCCATAATGAAGTCAGAGTAAAAGCTCCCTCACCAGCTGCCTCAAAATTTAGAGACATGGAAGGTCTCAAATTAACTGCCTAAGTTCATAAATTGAATACCACTCTCTTTAAAAGTCTGTGTTGACTAAAGCAAAGCTATTGAAATCTTAGGAACCCTACTGCCAGCATCCTTCCCTTTTGAGATTGCAATTTCCCCCAGTGAATAAAGTCAAACCACCAGAAACTGAGCAGAGTTCTGCTGCTGGTGGTTGTGCATATGCTGTGTATGAATGGAGTCAGCTGCCCCAAGGAATTAGCCATTTATATTCATGGACTAAATGAAATCATATTCATTGAGCAGTTGATGACAGCACAGTTGAAGAACAGCTCAGTTCTTGTATTTGGGACTAAATCTTTGCTTTCTGTTGCAGAGGAAGGATATTCTCTATGGATTCAGCAGTATTCCACCCACACCCTTTTCTCCTTTCACCAGCTTCAGTCTTCTTCTCCATAACTGGGATTTTGACTAGAGTCACTAGGTTGAAGTATGGTTCATGGTGACACTTGAGAGTACAATGAAAGTACAATGAGAACTGATTTAGGGAGCACTAGTCATTAGTAAGGCAAAATGCAAATAGCAGGTACTTTTGGAACTTGTATTAGATGTCCTTCATATCTTATATGATATCTTAAAGCCAGGCTACTCTATCGTGACTATGTTATCAACAAGGGGTTCAGCAGTTGGCCTCCTCCCAGCTAAAAGGTTCAATGTCCATTCATAAATCCATTTGAATTCAGTGAAGTGTTCACAATGAAGGAGCAAAATAAAAATGAACTGACCTGAAACAGCACTGTATGGTCAGATGTTAAGCACCCTCTTTCATTAATTCTCTTTTTAAGGTGTTTACTTCCATTTTTATCTTTGCACTACCTCTTTTCCCCCTTTTCAATGACTCTACTGTGACATACATGAAACGGCTCCTACAGTGAAAGGGATTCAAGAGTTACCTTCCCTTTACTCTCAATGTTCACTTCATGAAATAATCTCGAAACCAACTGGAGAGACCAACCAAAAGCAGAACAAGAACAGATATGTCACTTCCAGCTGAGATACAGTCAGGCATGCAGCCTTGACAGAGGCACTCCATCTGAATGTATTCATGAATACCTGCACTAGTCAGTCCAAAAGATTTCCTTGGTGTGGATAAGCTCTAGGACTTGGTCTTTCTCTGGCTCCTCTGGTGTATCTCTTGAGAGCAGGAACCCATCCTATGATCACTTTGCAAAAAATGAGCCCATTCCTTATTTTCAGGACTTTTTCTGCCTTCCATTTCCCTCTACCCAACAATTCTGACAAAAACACTTTCCTTCTTGAATGTGAACACCTTTGTCTCTCTTGACTGAAAGTATAACACCTGTAGAGTCTTTTAAAGTTCACTGTACACACAGAGCTGGTGCAGGAAGCTGGTGCATAACATCGCTCTTTCCCACTTCCCTGGCCACTTGGGAGCATTTTACTGACAGATGTGAGCTCCTTCTGTATCTCCAAGGCATGGTGGGGATTGCCCCCACCTTCTGGCCAGGACAACTCTCCTCCTTAAGCCTTTTACACAGCCCTGCCCAGGGAAGACATGCTCCTGTTTCATTCTCTCTTGCTCAGATCTTGAGCATTCTCTGCAAGTCTCAAGCACTCATATTCCCAGACATGAGTTCTCTGGTTCTGCAACTTGATACTTGCACTGCTCCCAGCGCCCTGCTTTGTGCATCCCAACATGCTTGCTGCTTATTCATCATTAACATCACGCTTAGCATCTCCTCAGCATTCCTCATCTACCTATACATGTGGTAGAACTGGCAGGGAATCCACACAGAGCAAGAATGTGAGACTTTTGCACAGCCAGTATCCCAATGGCCATGGCTGTAAATATTCAGAGGGTGCAAGATGGTACAAAGTAGTATCTGTGGCATCACTGCAGGAAATAACAAAGTCTTCTCTGTTCCCTCAGCCCACAGAAACACTGTGTTCTACTTCCACATCACAGCTTTTTCTACATCTCTGGAGACAACATAGCTCCTTTTTTTTTTCCTTTCAAGGTATCAGCCCAGTATCATACAGATGCTAATACAGAAATTAAACATTTGTTGAGTGGTTTCACATTAGTTTAGAAAACAAGAAAATAAGGTAACTAGACTTACCCCAAGGAAATTAATATTAGAATAGTTTTCAACCTTGGCAGTGAAGTTTCAAACAAAATAAAGTACAAGTAAGTCCTCCAGCAATGACTGTGCCTGCCAGGTAGGTAGGGAATATACCTTTTCACTCTGGATCTAACACACTTCACTCTTATTTATAGTTTCCCATATGATATTTAGATAACTTTATACCATTATTCATTATTAAGGCTGGATTCAAATCAGTAACCTTCAGAAGGGAAGTTACATATCCCATTTGTTACTCAGTTCTCCAGATAAGTGCTTCTGCCTCAAACTCATGCATCAGCTTTGATGACAGAGAAGCAGTGTTCATTGAAGTGTTGCTAATGCGTTCCTGAGTCTGGCTAATTACACACAATCAACTGA
This sequence comes from Petroica traversi, assembly GCA_025920805.1. Classification (NCBI taxonomy): domain Eukaryota; kingdom Metazoa; phylum Chordata; class Aves; order Passeriformes; family Petroicidae; genus Petroica; species Petroica traversi. The sequence goes on from JAHLSL010000014.1 coordinate 12,650,996, forward strand.
TCCTCAAACTCCAGGATGCTGAATATTGCCTTAAATCACTACCACTTGATGGGAAACTTTCCATTGCCTGAAGAAGTGAAAACAGTTAAGTTAGTAATGAAAAATCAGATCCAACATTTTGACACCAATCTCTTGAAGGTGGCTACATAGAAATGAGGGCCTTTAACCCTTCTCCTGTTGCACAGAAAATAACTTCAGGGTTTTTTTCTCTCTTACATAATTGAATAACTGCAAGCCTTTAAACCCCCCCCCCTCCAATATTTATATGCGTTCAGAGTTTTAACAATACTCTAACCTGACTAAACTTGTATGACAACACACTGCCTGGAAAACAATGGCCCTGGCTCTGTCTCCAAGGAATATGATTCCACACAAAATTCCACATACACTGTAGAAGAGAATCAGCCTTCTGCAGATAATCCACCAAGACCATAATCTAAAATCAGCCTCTACCTTCACTTAGGATCAACTAATTTCACTTTTATTTAGAGTTTTTGGTCCAATACTTGATTCAGCTAAAATATTGCTGGTCAAGGCACCCTGAAACACCAGGATAACTAACAGAGGAATCTGGTTGTGGAAGGCAGTTTCTGTGTTTGTAAATCCCTGTAAATGTGCAATAGCTACAGAAATAGCAGGATGACAAGGCCAAGGAAAACAGCAGCTAATAAAATAGACCAAGATGAAACTATTGATACAATAAATCCTACAAGAGACTGTACCATCAACTCAGCTTTGTTTCCCAGGCTAAAAGTAAAATTCAATTAGGTGCTACAAATCTAGGTAACTAGCACTTGACCTATATCTGTCAAAATGGTCTGCTGTGGAAAAACATGGAAAGGATTCATGTACATGGAGCGAGGTATGGCAGGGTTTGATCACCCTCCCTCCAGGCAAACACCTGTCTGTGCCCTGTCACCCAAGACATATCAGTGCCATCCTTACTTTGCCACCAGGGTCTCGATTCTGCTCCTCATCAAGGGGTTTGCGTATCTACAGTGGGACTTCTGCATAGGTCATTTCATAACCAAAAAAAAAGGAGGGCGGACAAAGAGCCCCTAAACCCAAGCAAGCCAATTCCCCATCAGTTTGGACATCCTCAGGCTAAAATCAAGATTGCACCATTTATGTGTTTTAAAAGAACAACATTTGTATAAGACTCCTGGGGAGGATGAAGGAGGCTCTTTCAATGGTTCAAAGCAGACAATTAAACCTGAAAAAAGGTTAGAATTCAAGAACTGAACTGCAGCCCATGAGTTCCTTAGTTTAAGGCATTGCTTTGCACTGGGAGTGCCCTGTGTGTGAAGCTCTCCCAACACCTGTGAAACACCAAAATCAGAGGTGTCGGTGCAGATCTAGGGAAACACAGTACCCAGGAACAAATACTTTACAGTTACAGTGCAAGTGCACATCATCATCCATGCGTGGGGAGGACTTCCAAGTATTTTTCCTGACTCTCCTGATATTGATGAAAAATACAGCACTGGCTACCATTCCTATGTGAAGCAGAGATGCCCCCTTGGAAAACAGGCATCTATATATTGACAAACCGTCATCTCTGATGAAGTCAGGAGTAAACTGCTCTTAAATCAACCTTGGAAGATAAAACTTTTAATGGTAGCTTTGCATTGCTGTAACTGGAAATGGATCTGCAGCTTTGTATTTTAAAGGCCAAATACTTCTACTCCTTTGTTCCGTTTTTTTGTTTTTTTTTTTTAATTTTCCCTTCCCCTTTCCCTTTCCTCCAAATTAACATTTGGAACACTTGAAAATGCTAATTGAGTTTCACTTCATTCAGACAGGAAATAATGACCTCAAGATAATAAGACAAGTTAATAGTCCCCTGCAGGTAAATTAACACAAGACCAAATGCTTGAAGACCTTGAGGATCACAACTGTTAAACTCAAGTATGCATTCAAAGCAACTCTGAGCACCTAACAAAGCAGGTCACAGACCATCAATCAGAGCTTTTGAAAAAAAACCTCTTCAAAGAAACAAGAGAGCTGCAGAACACATGAAGGTAACTTCTTTTCAAACATCTACTGTAACACAGCCAACTGAAAGATTCTTTTAAGTAAATAAATTTTTAAAAAAACAACCAGCATGCTCAATGTGTAGGGAAGGGTGTGCTCAATGAAGACATTAACTCATCCCAAAAATCAAACAGATGTATTTCAGTAAGCCATCAATCAGAAACAGACACATTTCCATTGCAATAACGTCATATTTTCTTTTTGTAATCATTTTATAGGGTTCAAAATATGAATTTGATTACAGTACATCCGTGAAGGTGAAATGTTTACAGAAATCATAATGCTGCTTTAAGTCACAAAACACTTCACAGCATATAAACTGAAAAGTGCTCACTGAAAAGTCACTCCACAAATCACCTTCATGTCTGAATAGACAAAAATTTCTAACCTAAAAACACTCCTAGAAAAATATCTTCCCTCTTTAAAATACAGCTGTTGACAAATAAATGGGTAATTTTGACTAACTACTCAAGTTTAAATTCATAGCCCTCTATTAAAATAATATCAATGTGTTTTAAAAGTTAAAATATGTTGCTGGATCATGTAGAAATTAATAAATCAAATAATACCAGTTAAAAACCATAAATGATTATGAGAAATCCAGAACCTGTGTGGTCCAATATAGTTTCAAAGATATAATTGTATCTTATAATCCTTTAGGATGCTAAATTATCTACCCGTTTAGAAAGGAGAAAAGCTGCTATTTACAATCTTCTGTTTTTAATTTGAAGTTTTTCCCCTAATTACTTTTTGTTTTAGCACAGGTGTCAAGAGCACATCTTCTTTGCTTGCTTGAGTTCATCTACAGTTAAGACACAAACTCTGAACTGAAAAACCTGGAAAGCTCATTTTCCTCTCCCAACACATGAATATAAATTACATGGTGAGAAGGGAGGACCTGGCAAATTGAAAATCTGAAGGACAAGTACAGACATTCATGGATGCCCAGCAGCACAGGCAGGCAGCAGAGACCTTCCTGGCAGAACTTAAGGTTCCTTGTCTCCTCTGAAGGACTTGTGGGACACACTGTGGAAGTCTTTGCACTGATAGCTGACTAGACATCCAGAAAACCCAGTCCAACAGTGACTTAGAAACAATAACAAAAATTAGTAAATCTGTTGCTTCAAAATGAAAACCCGACATTGACACAACTACAGTAATAAATACATAATAAATGCCATCACTTTAAATGTGATGTAAAATTCTACTTTTTCCTTGAAAGTACTCATTTCCATTCAAACAGGAAGGGCACAAATCATGAGAGAAATAATAAGCAAACATGAAATATAACAAACAACATTTTCTGTGTAATAAAAATTAAAAGACTTTAATTTGATTGGAGCTTGCTAATGAATAAACCACTTGAATTAATTTTCTGCATAAACCGTATGCTGGGTTTGCAAAGCGAGGCCTCAAAATTAATGTGAAGATTGTTTCAATTAGAAAAAACTATCTATCAGTGGGTTTTCCTGTTCTTTGCTCCTTCTTCTGGAAACAAAGGCAAAACAATATTTTTTTTAAAAAACACTTTAGACGTACTTGTTTATTTTATCACTACTCTCATTACATTAGGCTTCTGTTTAAGCCAATTCACCCTTCTCATTTCTGTGCAATTGCCTGAATGGCTCACTTCGGTTTTCCAATGATTTGGGGTTTTATCCTTCCTGAATATTACAAAAAGCACACTCCAAAGCACACTCCACTTTCTATATGGTTTTGTCTGTAATGGTTACATGCACCACAGCAGTATTTTCCCAAACAGCACTGATACTTCCTTGCAGTTTCTGAACAAAGCTTTTCCATCAAAATGCTGCATCATCCAGGTTCAGGATGGTCCCTGAGGAACCTGAAATGGCTTCCAGAAAGACTTCAGACAGCTACACACAGGTCACAGTTACAGTGAGTGGCCCAAAGCAAAGAGAAAAAGGTGCTCCAGGAAAAGAGTTGATATTATCCCAAAATTTTGCTGCCAGTGCCCCAATCTCACCTGAAAAAGAGGATACCTGCATACACGCAAATGCATCCCACGCCATTAGAGCAGCACTGGTACCAGTCCATGCCTCATTCCAATCTAAATAGTCCAATTGCTTTCTCCATAGAGTCATTCTCATTTTCAATAAAAGTGATAGCCCAAAGTCCTGTGCAACACACTATGGATCTGTTGCCTTCAAACTAAAGAAGAGTTCAGACTTTTACAAGAAGTAGTGCAGTGGACACCAGTTTTTAGAACCAACAGGGGACAAGGTTTAACCTGAACAAAGAACAATTAGGTAACTGGACCACAGTTAGAATAATACTGGTCAACCTAAATAGGTGTCTCTTCTACCAAACTAAATGTATATATTGATTATCTTTCAATTAGTTTAATAAAGTTAACACTTAGAGTATCTCACTGACCTTACAACAGAGACTTCCAATTAGTCTGAGAAACCTAAATCCTTGTGTTTCCCAGACTTTGTGGCATCACCTGAATGCTACTTAATTCTACCTCATTCCCAAAAAATGAATGCCAAAAAGACCTGTGTAATATTTACAGAATGTTATGCTCCCATATAAAGCAGTTTTTATAAGCACCCCTGTACGGGGATGGAGCATATTAGTAAAACTCAGTTTCATAGCTTGTACACAATTCAATTCCAGATGTGGCATTAATTTTTTCATCCTGAGGTATCACAGTTGGAGTTGCTTGGATTTGCTGATTTATACCAAAGAAACCCAGGTGCTGCAGTGCCTTGTTTAGGTAAAGAGAAGAGAAAATGGTACAGCATTTCCATATGAAGTTCTGAGGAATTATGCATGACTCAACCCAAATTTAATACAGGTTCATATTGTCCTTGTTTAGATGCACATATGTAATAGTCAAATTTAATAACGTCAGAGACCTGCTCACAGAATTTCAATGCTCAGTGGGCTTAGTCAAGTTGAAAAACTCATAAATCTGTGGGAAAATATTAGACATTGTTACAACTAAAATCTTACATGACAATGACTGAAACAAGGTAGTGAAAAAGGCAGTTAATTTTAGTATTTTCTTATGTAGTTTGTCAGTTCATCTTTCAGAGTTATAAATATTCATTGGAGAACAGAAATAAAAAAAATGTTAAAATGATTTTTTATTTACTAAAAAAATAAATTTGCCTTCTTACTGTGAGCTCTCACCTCTTCCTACTACCAGTAGCTTTGGCTACTCACTTTTTAAATTGGCTTTTTAAACACATTTTTTAACCCTTCTCCTTACATTCTTCTTCCATCTGGGGAAGAAATGGAAATTACCAGCTCTTTTGGTTCCTTCTTTAACAGCAAGTGTTCTGTTGTTATGCACATGCACTACTAAATATGACTACTTTGACGTGAATTTATGAAGACTGACTTCTGTTTTTAGTGCTTATGTCTCTACCTACATTCTGTCCTTCTGCTCATCTGTTGCCTAGCCAAAATTGTCTGAACTTGAGCCAGTTTGTACATTGTTTTGTAGTGCATGCCTGACTGAGACCTTAAACTTTATCTACTATTATAAGATGCTATTTCTTGCAGAAATGAATGAAAAATATTCTTAAAAGGAACAGTGTTGGTTAAAAACTTATCCGACTCCCAAGCAGACAAAATGTCCAGAGACCCGACACACACAGGGCTTTTTTCCACGGATCTGCAAACACAAATTGCCTAGTAGCTGCAATGGTCCCAACTGGAAGTTGTCAGCAGATTCTGAGAAAGTTTGTGCCTCTTGGTAACCTTTCAGATTATAACCCTCACTGGAACAAGGAGTGCAATGCAAAACCAGAAGAAATGTCAGGCACTAGGAGATATTTGGGAAGAGAAGACCTGGGACATTCCAGTTCCCTTATGTATCAGTTTGCATCACCAAGTCACCATTTTAATCATGTCTATCTGGTGTCTACCTGCAGCATGGAAGGACAGGACTTAGAGAAGGCAAATATTCTTCATTTAGCTTGTTTTCAAGTTGGCCAACTGAAGACCAAGTAGACAGTACTCTTTTAAAAAATATATATACATACAGTTGGTATGTTTGCCTTTTTTCTCTGCAACTCCTAGTGACCATCAGCATTTTCCTGAAGACTTGAACTTCCTGCACACACTGGAAATACATTTAATTCACAGTTTTTCATCAGTTTTTACATCACCTGTCTTCCAGTTTTTGAAAAGCAAGTAACAATATACTTTTAAGAAATGGAAGGGCTGAATCAAAGTCAAAATAATTAGGTAGTTATGTAGATAGTTCTGTAGACTTCAGCAGGGGAGTAAGGAGCATCCTCAGACCACCATGCTTGCGTTTCTTTTCCAGAGCAAGAAAGTCCCTCTTATACCTCCCAAACTGGAAGCATAACTGCAGTATCTTCTTGACTCCATTAATGCACAAGAAATTTGTGCATTTTGAGAGGGAGACTAAGCCTGCTCAATTTGTGCAATTATTGTGAGAGAACAGGGTACCAGCCTGGAAATGGAGCCTTCAGTCAATCAGATCCAAGAATGGCTTTTTGCTTTTATCAGTAATAGTGCAGTTTACATCCATATTCTGAGGAACCCTGAGCTGGGAAGATCAGTTCAGCATCCTCCTCACCCATTAAACCAGCTTTCTTGTTACCTGCTTTCTTCCTCAGACCAACTTTCACAGCACAAAAGGTGAAAGCTCTGCTGAGGACGGCTCAAGACCAATTTCCTTACCAGGGAACTGGTCAGGCCAATTCCCTTACCAGGAGATTAGGTCATCCATCTCCTGGCTGATCAGCAACCAGAAACTGTGTCCCCCACTTCTCTGCAACAAAAAAACCCCCACTCTCTCTTCAAAATCCATTTCAGATCTGCCCGTATCTTGTTCTCTGGACATCGCCTAGAGATTTATACACTACTTTTCTAAATTCATCTGATAACACATACAGGGCCCAAATCTTCTGTAGGTCCCTGGAGTTAAGCATTTAGAGACCTTAGTGAATAAGCAACAAGTTCAAGAATGCAATTAAGTAGTTCCTGAAATTCATCAGACTGGGTGTCTGTCTGGGCTTAAACTTTAGGTACTGAAATCTTAACACAGGGTTTAGGAGTCTAAGCTCATCCATGGTCATCTACAAATCACGAGAGCTGCATCATAAAACAGCTCCTGATCCAAGCCTCAGCTGAATTTCTACAAAAGCAGAAATTATCTGAAATCTATGGCTTCAAACAGCCTATGTAACCCTGAACTAGCTGTATACACAAAGTGTGGGAAGCAAAACCAATAAATAACTCAAAGGTCACCTAGTCATGAGTATGCACAAATGCCTTATTGACAGATATGCTTAACAATCTTCAGCACTGCCTACTGAAACTATGGCATCGCCTCACCCATTCCAGTGTTTCACTCTCCTCACTATAAGATATTCCTAATATCTAAAATGATGGTTTTGTTTTGGTAGTGAAGTTTGTGATTTTGCTATCCTGCCCTTTTTCCTATGTAGCAGCATTCATGCATAAAAACTATGTTTTATACAAAGATATCCTCAATTCATTGAACATCTCTTCTTAAGTTTCCAAAGTATCACTGACAGCAAAATCATAAATCTCTGCTTCATAAAGTGTAATAGCTGCTTCATTAACTCAGATAGAATAATTACAGTAATTTGAATAAACCTGAATTACACCCATCCAACTATGCAAACCAGCATGATCCAGAAAGTTCCCAATTCAATTAGCTGTTATTTCCTATGCCTGAAAGTACTGTGACCATCCTGACATCATATTTGAGGGTTGCTGTTTAGTTCTCCACACCAGTGACAACATTATAAAAAGCACCATAGAATATGGAAGTCTCTTGGAAGAGACTAAAGGTCTGAGAATGTTTGGACACCTCATCCTGTTTGCTGGTTTGTCTGAATTAAGATTTGAGGTTTGGAATGACAACCTGCCATTTTCCCTAAGCCTAAATTAATATTAAATAATTGTGTAGAAGGCAAAACTTTCAGGACAGAAACATTCTCTCTACTGTAACCCAGGGGAAAGCAAACAAAATGCAAAAATGCTGTTTTCTCTCATTAGCATGAAACCTTAACTAATCAGGGCTTCTGATCATTACATTTCAAAATTTATTTTAAATGAATAAAACATACTTTATATAAAAAAGCATAGCTCTGTATCTTGCATCTTGAGTGCATCTGTCTTTAATTGTCATTAAAGCTCAAAAAAAGTGCAGTACTGAGTGAATGCCTATAAATTTAATCAACTATGACCCATTGCTCACCACTTTCCAACAGCTAGGGAAAAAGGAATTGAGCTGTAAAATTTGTTCTGGGCAGGAACTTGGCATCTGCTATCAAGTCAGAGTCCAGAGAAAATTAGCGTCATGAATTTCAAATACATTGGCTTATCTCATGTAACTCAAAGCCCACAGATTTGATTTAAATCATAATGGACTAAATCCTGGAAGGCAGTCAGACCCATGCATGGGTCAGGAAGGATTCTGGCAAAGAGGGAAAAGGGGGCAGGAAAGTCCCAAAAGATTTTGCTTTGGTAGGGTGAACTGTTTGGCATGTATTTTCCAATGCTAGAAGTAGATGTAAATATGAGTTAATCCACTCCTGTGTTTCTCCCATTAAGTACTATTTAATAAAAAGCATTTGAGCTCTACATTCATTGATCCCATCCTTTTTGACTAGACAGTTTCAAACACCACACTAGGGGAAGGCCTTCTCTAAAAATGCTATTTTCATTTTTAATTAGGAGTAATCAGCAAACAGGAATCCTGTTCTCTCATAACCAACTCCCAGCTTTAGAAGATATCTTTGAAGCTAAAACAGCATGAACTCCCTATTCTCAAAAAAAAAAAAAAAAAAAAAAGCATAAACAACACTAGCAAAGAGAATCAGAACTGCAGAAGTAACATCCTGTAGCCCACAGAGACCCAACGAAGATCATACTCTTGAAAGAGTAGGGCTGGAAAGGTTAGATTCCTCACATTTGATAGATCAATCTCATCATAAATAACTAGTAAAATGGGGAGAAATACTGGAATTCCTAATTAATAATTTATCCAGAATGATGGACAAGTTTACTTTTGTTTAAGAATATCTGCTAAGGTAACAGAGAGCGTTTCATAACATTGTAAGATGGAAGCATTCAAAGAATTTACAGTAACAAGGAAAGGTGAAACACCTTCTCATCAGTATTCTGCAGCACTTTTTTATCTGAAATGCTCTTTTCAAAACACTTCTATCAGTCATCAGAGATTATACTCTTTAGGGGAGAACAGAATTAATGTGGCACTTGCCTTACCTCACTTCAAGCTAACCCATGCTAGAGTAGTTCTGATGCCTTCTGTGTTAATTGTACACCTGCCATTTGCTTGGTATCAGAAGAAAATACTACTTGCTTCTACACAGAGAAAAACATTTTGGTTTCCACATTTTCAAGGAGCAGTCAGAAGCATTTCATCAAACCTGTGAAAGGGCTGGGATTTCCAGAGTGTGCCAGGATCTGACGTGACACAAGCCAGATCTAAAAGACTGCTCAGCGCTCAACAGTTCAGAATATGCAAAATTGGATGAAGTCCCTAGTTTATGGTTTTGTTCATAATATTAGATACTGTTTGGTAATCAAGTTTGTAGAACAGCACCCTCTCCTATTTTCAGTGTTGTCCCCTTCCCCATAATGTGTGTATAACTGCAATTATTTTGGCAGAATAGTTAATAACTGAAGTTTCCCGGCGTCTCATTTTCCCTGTCCAGCACCATTTGAGGAACATGTCTGAAGACAGTCTCCTTACCCACAATATCCTTCTACTGCCTGTCTTGGCCTGGGGAAGAGGTCACCCAGTCTTTTGGAAGAACAACTTGTAAAATGAGTCGAGGATGAAGGCAGGACTTGGAGAGGGCAATTTCACCCATGGCAAAAATGTAATGTTTACTTATAATTGGATAGCCACTCCAAATAAATTTGAAAGTCCCAAACAGTCCTTTCTATTAATGTATGTTTTAGGTGCAGTGATTTCAAAGATAGTTCAGTATGTGGTGCGTATTTCGCAAAGCAAACACCAACACATAATTATCTCCTATAATTATTTAAAATAGCTCTCAAACAATTTCTTTTCTAAATTACATTACTATGCAACTGGAACCATTACAAATGATCATATTGTTTAATTAGCCAGTTTCTCCTAATTTCTTCTACAATTGAGATTTTTAATTAACATTTCATAGCTCTTAAACTGAGTGTAATTACCAACAGCTCACATGAACTCCAAACTAAAATTAAATCTTTTAATAAACTGCTATTCTGAAAACTGTAAGGAAATTCAATGTTTCATAATTAAGCATTTGTTTGGCTAAAATCCTTACCTATTCCAAATGAAGAACTAATTCAACAGTCAACAGAAAAATGAAGTAAAATGCCCAAGCACACAGCAGCCTCTGTTTCAGAAACTAAAATAACAACATAGGAAAAAAGTATATGCTGCATCGAATATTTAAAAAATTCATGTTCTCATTTTCAGTTTCTAAAAGAGACAGAAGGCAGAGTTTTGACTTAGTTGAAGATAGAGGCCACAAAGAAGGTCAAAAAAGGCTAAATTAATGGTGGGGAGCTACCATTTTGGAAGAAGGAAAGGGATGGATTTGTACCATCAGTGGAAATGCTTAGGGGACAATCTAAGATTTGGGAGGTATAACAGGAGACTGCTCCTAAAGATGAAGAAAGACATTCAAGAAGCAAATATTTTAGATGTGAACAGACATTAATGGGAAATTAGGGGGAAAATCCAGTGAAAGTAAACTCAGCAGGACTGAGAGGAGAGCAAAGGAACCTAGTATTTTAAGGAAAGGGATAAATGTAAAGGGCAATCGCCTTGAAAAGTGGAATTCAACCTACCCAGGGAATAGGCCGAAAAGGTCTCCTGGGAGAGGAGCAGAAAGGATGGAAGTTCTCTGGAGAGCTAAAAGAACCTTATTAAATACAAAAGCAAAGAGCTATGCTATTGCAGAGGAAGGTACAGAGCACGGTGATAAAACAATATGACTGTGTTTAGAACCCTTCAGCGACCTCAGAATAAAAAACCTTATACAGAAAGCTTAAATAAGGACACCTATTTATGGACAAGGACAAAGGAACAGCACCAGCATGTAGGAATAACACTGCAAAGGTTAAGACACAGGATAAGTTACACTTTGTAAGGGATATAAGAGGCAACAAAAAAGGTTAATAGAAGGAACAGACAGTGAAACACTTTATCTCTGTAATGGGAAAAGAGAACACACAATAGATGGAGCAGAGAAGTCTTAAGTATTCAACACCTACCTTCTTTCAGTCATTTATTCTCCCCCACCCCAAATTAATTAATCCTGCTTTAACAGCCAAACAGGACTGTGAAGGAACAAACTGGGAATTACTGAGTAATAGTCATCTGAGTCAGGCCAGCACCCAAACTGCCCCCTACACTCCTTTAGGAAGTAGGTGAGGATGTCTCTGAACCTTAACCACCTTCAAATATTGTCAACAACGAGAATTTGTTTAAAGGCAACAAAAGATTTGGGCTGAAATTCCTTGTTTAACTAGTTCAGAGCAGGAATTTCTGCCCTTTTCGGTAACACTCCTGTACTACACGAGAGCCTAAAATAGTGTCCTTAATAGTTGGTTGGAGCTGTTCCCTCTTGCATAGTGAGCTTTACCAGCAAATGAAACTGACAGCAAGAAGAAAAACACTCCCTAATTTAGATGACTGGGTCCTAGTCTTTGTCTCTTATCCAAAGTGCAAGCATGCCAGCAGGAAAGGCAGAGGATGAGATCTAGTGCTTAGGTGTATTTCAGATTTGGAAAATTTCTGTTTGTGCCCTTGAGAGAGAGAGAGGAACTGAATAAAGTTCTCCCACATCAAGGGTGAATGCCCTAATCACCAAATTAGTTATGGGATTAACAAATAGAAAACTTCCAATTAAGCCTTGGATTTTTTCCAGCCACAATTATTTGATGCATTCAAATGCTTCTGAGACTTTAAATCACACTGTTCAGCAAATTTGCAGTTTCTTAGTAAATATAAACACACAGCCCTAATGAATATTGCCTGAAGGTGAACAGAGAAGGAAAGAAAAGTTATAATTAGTTGAGCCAGGATACAATTTTCTCACAAATGTTTAGCTGGCAGTTACAGCCTTCATCCCTGCCACCCCACTTCCCCCTGAGTTCTTCTAGTGGACACTCTCTGCTTTCAGAGGAAGCTTCCAGCTTGGAAAGAAAGCACTTTGCTTCCTGCATGGCATGGCAGAGCTGTAGAGCAGCAGCAGCTATTTCACCATAACACCATTTACTTTGCATAAATATGGAAAATCAGAGTGTATTATTTCATAAAAGATAGTTTAAGCTCCATATGTTCCAACCACTGTTCTCACTCACCTGTTCCCCTTCTCATCCTCACATTTGTAAAAATAACACCTAGTTATTATTCAGTCTTCATGATAGAAGGCATATGTAGAGCCTTAACAGGCAACAAAGGGCAAGAACAGTGTATTAGCTAAGTCGCAAAAATTTCTTACTCATGCACCCATTATCTCACTTTTATCAGGCTCACACCTGAGTCAGCAATTTTGCCTAAGCTCTTCTTTGAGGAGCAGTGTAATAGCCAGATGGCAATGGTAGCATCCCCATCATCCTCATATTCAGTGCTCACCGAGAATGAAGCCACATTTAATCCTCAGAAAATGTCTGGGGAAAGCAGTGCAGCTGTTCAGATTTGGCCTCCTCCTGACTGCAAACCATCAGTGCAGACAGCCATTTCAGAAATGCCAGTCTGTCTGTCCATTTTTGGTGTCCACAAACTATATTATCAAAGCCATCTCCACATCCTTTCCTTAAGGAGACTAGAAATTGATAAATTTTGGTGGAATTAGCTTCCCTCCACCTTTCTCACAGTTTTGCATAAGGAAACCACTGTTGCCAAGCCATCATTTTAAACTGCTAAATTTTTGTGTCAGGAATACTTTATTTTCTCCTTATGTTTTAAGTCAATCATCTTGAATGTTTCTGCTGTGTGCCAGCTATGTTTTGCTGTTTGAAAGTGAAACTTAAAACTAACAGACATCTCATTTTTCCCTGTAGGACAAATCTATGTTTGTGGTAAGAGAAATAAGGTCCCATGAGCAACAGCCAAAAGTTTTAAATCCTTGCTTGTTATCTGGGGTAAATGTACAACTGAGCTTCTCTGAAGAGCAGCTTTGGTATCCTTCAGGCTCTGAGAGGCTTTCTCCAAAAAGGGGAATGCTGGCTTAAGAAAGCACAAGTTTAGCTATTTGCTTCCAGTTAGAGCATGATGGGTTGGACCATTCCACAAGGTCACATTTTACACTCAGCACCCCTATGAAGACTCTTCCAAAATTTAAAGTATTTGCATTTCTGACACAGGAATGAGCAATAGCCACACTATGGAATCAAGCCAAACCTGAGGAGCACAAGTGACAACTCAATAGCTCAGCTCCATACTGAATGTATGTGCTCAAAGTCACACAGCATGTGATAGAAACAGGAATTCAAACAGGAAGAGTGAATATCTGCTTCTAAATGGAAAAAAAATATTAATATTCACATAGGAATAGATACATTTAAAGAACTCCTAAAGGAATTTCAAAATTGCTCAATTGTATTTGTTCACAAGCAGCAGCACATTACAGGCAGCCTGTGATTAATATCACCTACAGAAAATGAAAGGCTTGCAGAGAGCTGTAATAGTGGTTAATACAATAGAGACAGCAATTTGTTTTAAGGAAAGTTACTCTCAGCCTTCAACTAGTTCAAGAGGCCAAAAAAACCCCTCAGGATCCATATTACCAAACCTGCAAGTTTCATTTTAGGTGCCTAGAAAAGCACTCCTCAAAGCAGTGGGAAACAGGCCCTGGAGCAGTGGGAAACAAGTCGCTGGAGGCTTCCAGAAGGAAACGCCCTCTGCCCAACTTTCAGCCTTTTTGTCATCAGGCAGGTTTACCTAAAATAATTTAAAAGATTCATCTCTAATCCCAGTAGTTAATGCTGTATTATTAAACATTTCACTTTAATTATGAAATAAGTATTTGTCAATCTTCCTTGCTTTTGTTTTGGATGTGATTCCCCTTCCACGTCTCTGCTGCCAAAATAAATGGCTTGATTTCAGAACTTAATAGATGTTAGACTACTGTAGAGTTTCTGCACAGACAATGACCTACCACCAATAATAGAAGAAAAATACTAGCCTCATATACAGAAAAGTTGCAAGAAAATAATGATATGCTGAGGGAAAAATAGTTAGATTTAGAATGTATTATTTTTCTCTCATTATAGATATATCTGCAGAACACCTAGATCAATAAAGACTTACTGAGAGAAACAGAACAAGCAAGGAATCCTGGCTGACCTCAGCTATTGTAACCAAAATAAACCAAGTTACAGAAAAATGTATTTTTAATTTCATTGTGACAGAGAAAGAAAATAAGGTTTGTCTGTGTTGTTTCTAAAGTTCTTCTAAACCAAAAAGCTGTGTAAGAATTTTATTAGTTACATAAATCTTGGAAGCTTGCTGCAATCCAGACTGTGATCACTAATGACTATAGAGCAGAAATCACACTAAAAATTTAGCAACCAAGTGGTTTATCTACCTGAAGCAATAATGAGCTGCCCTACACTCCTCCTAATAATTTCAGCTTCTACTCTTGTGACCTGTTTTAGTTCCTTGTTCCCATCATCATGAGATTTCATTTGACCTGTGGGGTTTTTTTTTTTTGGTTGTTGTTGTTGTGGGGGTTTTTCTTTTGTTTTGTTTTTACAGAAAAGCTCATTCATCTTTACAGAATCCCATTCATCTTTGCCATTTTCATTACTTCTCTCACAGAAGCCTCTGTTGCTTCATTCTCCCTTTCCATGCATCACCAGCCCTCAGCCTCATCCTTCTCTAGTTCCCTTCTGGCATCCAACTTGTTTGGGATATATAGTGCCATAGGAATGAGGATGTTTTAGCAGAATTCAAGATTTTTTCATGCCTGTCCTGTGACAAAACTGTTTTCAACTGTCTCCCTCCTTTCCTTTACACAGCCCATGCTGCTGGCCCCTGAGCTTGAATCATTCTAGTATTTGCTTGCCCTGCACCTGCTTTTACTCTACAAGGCACCTTTAGTAAATTCTGAAAAGTATCCCCAGTGACATTCTCCACCACTGATTCATCTACTCTTCCTTTGGCTCAGCTGCCATCTACTTCCTTTTAATTCCTTCATTTTAACTCCAAGAAATCTCACATTTACAGGCACTGAGAGCTTTTCGATGTCCAGGATTTGTTCCTCAAACTCACAAAGCATTTCCTGTCTCTGCTTTTCTCTCCGTGTATAATATTGTTGTTTTCTTTGAAAAATATAAAATGAAAATTTATTTTGGCTATTATCTTCCTTTCAACCCTACTTTTCATGGAGAGAAAGGAGCCAGCCTGGCTCTCCCATGTCCCCCATCTCTCTCCTATAAAATCTGTACTTCCTACCTGTCTCATCAGCTGGCATTCCACTCACCTCACTGGAGACACATGTGCACTGCAAATGTCTATAATGCAGCCTGTTAGACTCAGATGGTAATTTTTTTGCCTTTTCATCAACAGGGAAACACATGCCTTTAGGGCACAATTCACCTTCCCCAAGTCACCTTGATAAATGAGTTGTGCACCCGAAGTCTCTACTTTTCTGCATCACCCCTAACAGGAACCTCAACAATTAAGTGTTAGAATAAACAACAAAACAAAGCCCCAGCATGCATTCATATCTATCTTATAGTTGCCCATGCAGGTTCAACACAACTCACAAGAAGCCTCTCACACCTCCTTTCTTGTTTCTTCTGATCACCACCACAGTGCAGATCTTGGTCCTGCAACTTGTACATCACTCTGCTTTTTTAAAACTTAAAACTCCTTATTTTAGTGAGGAGATCCTTAAGCACTGCACATATTTCTAACTTAATGCAAAATTGCTCTTCAAATCTCTTCCCATGGTTCTCCACTGCCTCCAGCCTCCCAGTGCCAGGCCAGTGGTACTCTGCTCTGTGCAGAGGTCATTCATCACATCACCATTTGGAGCACTGACTGACACACTGCATTGTATAAAGTAACTGTAACAATACTGAATTGCTCTATTCCTCTTTCTCCTGAAAAAAAATTATTCTCTCATCTTAAATTTAAATCAGTAATTCTTAAGGACAAAGATAATATTTCTGTTCTGCATTTACCTATCTTGTAACAGGATACTGTATCATGACTGTGCCTTTGAGGTATTATAAATATAAGTAAATAACAAACACACACAATAACACAATTACATTGGTTTTGCCTTCAGCTATGCAATTTTTCTTTGGCATTAAGCAAAAGAAAAATTAGACTTAGCAAATGCTTCTGAGGGACTCCCTCAAATTAGAATATTTCCGTTATTAGAAATGCCACATAACAAATAAGAGAAATAGAAAAGCATTAGTAGATTTATGAAAGGACCAAACAGCACAGATATAATTATATCCAGTTTATTGCCAATTTGTAAGGCTCAGAATATTTCTGTACATTTACTTTCCTTTCTTTTCCTGATTTGGTTTTAGTTTCTTCATTTTGCTGTAGCTCACACATTTGATAGACTTGACAGCACTAGAAAAATAAGGCAAGCCTACAAAGTTGTTTTCACAAAATTATCCAGCTCTAGGAAAAATACTACAAGAATGTCCCACTTATTTTGATATTCTGCAACTGCAAACTTTTCCAAGTTTTCAAAAATAAGGTTTTAAGAGCAATTCTTTCCATTTATAAGAGGTTATTTAGTTATTACTATCTGTCAGTAAAAATCAGAAACTGCTTTTTTGGATGACAGGCAACAAACTATGCAAGGTCACCCCTGTAACTTGAAGGGGTTTTTTTTAAGATCTCCTACTCTATTTTACCATTCTGCTTATAAACAATCCTACAGTAATAGGATTTTTACTACCCTCAAAATAAAATAATTACCTTAATGCTGAAGAAGCACAAAGATATAAATGGTGCACTTTTTAATACCTAGACTACCATTAACATATTTAACCACATAGCTACTTGTGTACATATACTTGCAAGCAGGGCAGGGCTCATTTGCAGATCTTTAATTTGATGAGTTTTCTTTAAATGTTGTTGATTGAAATCAGTGTGTTAATGTTGCACAGATCTGTCTTTTGTTTACTGCAAGTGATTAAGGCAACCAGTGGCAGTAATTGTTCTCAGCACTATAAAACAACACAAAATAATACTTTCCAGTTCTTCATTTATTCACGTTACATAAAATATAGCTGGAAATTCACTTAAATTCCAGTAATGCAGTTCATATGCAAACAAGAGCCAGCTGCTGTCAAGGGACTAAGGTTTTAACCCATCCCGTCCACAACACAAGAGAATTCTGTGTTGGTTATGTTGGTTATAAACCTTATATAAGGTTTTTTTCATGCTTGTTCACTATGAATTGGCACTTGCTCTGTGAGCTGCTGCGTTGGCCACTGGCATAACTCTCTGTGTGTAAACTGCATCAGCTTGACCATATCAAATGCTTAGTTTGTCAACAGGAAAACAAGACAAAACTTATGCATTCAGAAGTCAGAAGGATTCTAAATGTGTTTTTTGTGATAGTCTCTGTGTCACATTCAGCAAGGGGAGATTTAGTTTCCTGAGATGTGTAATATTCCTCTCACATTTCCTCTCCCAAGTAGTTACTGCACTCCTTTAGATGACTTCTAACACTGACAAAACTCAGAAAATATAGTGCAATTCATCCAACCTACATTTCACAAACTTAAAAAGGAATGAAAATGTTGTTAAAGCTGCATAAATGACAGCTTAATCCCCCATCAGGTAGAGGTAAACATAGCAAGAAGCCAAATTAAATGCCATCTCTTTTTCTGTTTTTCTCCTTGGACTGCCACACACCAAACATTTCATATGATCTATGAGGTTTCCAGGATAATAAAGCAAAGAGATGCATTTGTATAATTCTTTTTGTATTTACAGCAAGACAAATTGTTTTGTTTTGAAACACCAGGTCTGATTAGAGTTGTACAACAGGGTATAAAATTGTCATTGCAGCAGTCTATGTTTGCATATAGTCAAATATCACAGTGACTGTACAAGAGGAATTCATTGTGCTTTGCAAGAATTGTATCTGTACGTTGTTGTCTGAACCTAACCCCTGAAATCTTGCTTTACACTTCTAATTTTCTAATTTTACTGTTTCTAATGTGTACAGACTGGTTCAAAATGCAAATGCAAAACTGGAGAAATACCAGAAAGTTATTTTTACCTATGTTGTGCTGGCTCTACTAAAATGTTTTGGTATTTACATAAAACATATTTTCTGTTTGCAATTTTTCTTCTGTTTATTCTGTGAAAAACTGAAGTGATAGCAGCCAGTGTTTTCAACGGTGGTGCCTGAAACTGTCCTTCCATATTTAAGCTTATGGCCTCCTTTAAAACCAGACATACTTTAGAAGACATTGGGAACCATTATGCTCTGAACAAGTTGACCATAATCTGAAAATCTTGCATCTTTATAGACCTAATAAGACCAGGTGCTTACACATGGCACAGTTTGCACAGCTCACTCCCATTCCAGCTGAATCTGAGAGTGCCCAGCATTTTCCATGGCATGGAGAAATCTCTGGTGAGCTCAGAACTTAAGACCAAGCAGCAGCCCCTTCTGCACAGTGAGCAGCTGTGAGCAGCAGCCAGCACTCAGATCTGAGTGGCACCAGCTCACCTCACAAGCAGCACAAGGAGAGAGGTGGGGACAATCAAAGGGTCCACAGAGCTCAGTGCCACGAGGACACAAATGTGGAAGGCTAAATGTGAGCACAGATAAACTCCTACCATGCCCCAACTTTTGATTCATGCACTTTCTAATCCAAAGGGGGCAAATTTCAACATGAGTGGATTCTTTTTCATTAATTTGTTCAATGCCTTTTTGAACCTCTAAAAACTTAGAGCATCCATTCATTGTCACACGAGGGGAAAAAATTCTACAGCTCAAATAAATGTTGCATGCAGAAGTATTTCTCTGACAGAGTTCTGCTCATTTTTTGTCATCTATCTCTAGAATTATAACTATTGACAAGATTTGCTCATCCCATCCAAAGCAGACTCTAAAATAAAAGAGACTATCTACTTCTAAAAACCTCCTCCTCCCTGAAGTGAGAGTCATGAACAGCAACTTATCATTCTTTCCCAATGCAGGGCAATGTAAATCTAACAGGAATAACTAGGAAAACTTCCCAGCTTGCTTGGTGAAGGCACAGAATGCCTTTCAATGTCTGTACTTCAGCTCTGCTGAACTCATGGGATCCACACAGTGGGACAGGATCCACAAACTGGCACATCACACTGTCCATTTTACAAGTAGCCAGACAAATTCAGAGGCCACAAAAAAGTGGCATCTAGAAGTTTTTAATCTGTTTAGCGTGTCTGTGCTTTAATTTTTTTAAGGAAAAATGGGATTTCAGTTAAGGAAAAAAAAATCAATAGCAGCTCTGCCTTTGAGCCTTGTTTCTGAGGGCGAAACAACCCTTGAGCCTGGTAATCCATAAAGGGCCTGTTCCCCATTCTTTTCTGCTTCTCATTTCATACCTTCGATCCTCTTAAAATCTCCCTTCCCCAGGCACTTAAGTCTGTGATTAATTTGGATATTTCACACTTTGCTGTGTGCAAAAGTCAGGTTTACTTAAAATCATAAATTAACTAGGCTATAAATAAAGTCATCACTGTACACTCTGATTCACAGAGCATCTTTCCTTTTCAGGTTGTTTTTTTTAAATTTATTTTAAGCAGTTATATTAAAATATGCCAGTCTCGATTAAAACAGGATGAAGAGACATAGGGCTAATTTCACCTTGTGTAGTTATTTGCCACCAGACAAAATGAATATAAAGCTGCCCCTATTCTGTTGCAATTTCAAAACTTTTGCACCCACAAGTCTGGAGCAGTACACTTTCCAGCTGCAATCTTATAATTAATTTTTTAAAAAAAACCCCATAATTATATTTTGCCTTTAATAAAGTAATATAATCCAAATTAAACCACTGCAAATGCTGAGATAACTACAAATATATTTTTTCCTCATTATTCCAATTCCAAAGAAATTACTGAAAAACTGCAAGTTCACTTCTGTTTTGCCAAGGACCATTGAGAATTTCACAATACATTTCAGAAAATGCCAGAGTAGCAAAAGATCCCAAAATGTTTGTAGAGGATAAAACAGCCTGGCATTAGACTGCTGTCTCCTGATGCAGTGTAAAAGCTGCACAGGTGAGAAGTAACTGATAATTTGAGAAGAGTTTGGAGAGAAATGATTTTCAGAGGCCCATCCATATTTTTTTTCATATGTCAGGTGAAGTACACTATATATTATATACTATTATATTATAACATATAAGAAAAAGTATCATCTCTCACTGAAAATCAAAGCTAAAAATGCATGGGAAAAAGATTCAGATATGAAATGAAGGCCCACAGAAAAATGAACTAGGAGGAAGAAGCAAGGGAGAAAATAATGTTCTACTTAAAAAAAACCCAGCTGGCATACTACCATCACATACAAAATGAATTTTCTGTATTTTATTAAAAAACAGGTTTGTGTAAATAATCAGAAACCAGAAAGTAATAATTTAACAGATGATTTCTACATACTCATAGGTAGGGGGCATTGTCTTTATTTCCTCTTTGCCCAGAGAGATTAAAGATGACATGGGAGGAGGGTATCAATACTGCTGCCTCTTCACGGCTCAGTTCAGGAATCACTTCAGAAACTACAAAGAGTTGGTGGTACCCTGAGTTTCCCCAGCAGAAATCAATGGCAGGTCCTACATAAAGTTCTCAGTGCAGGTAAAATATCCGGTATGCTTCTCCAGTAAGTGTCCTGATGTATCTCCATAACGAAGGATTGCTTGTGCAAGAAGGAGAATGTGATGCTCATTGCAGAAATAAGACAATTTTTCCACATTCAGAAAGGGCTTATTCAATGCCTACATTAAGCCTGCTGAACCACTAATTCCAGCTTGGAGACCCATTAGGAAGTAAAGTCTTTGCCCACAGACAAAAAAGCGGGCATGCGGGAAAGTAGATGGGAAATGAGGAAACTGCAGGGAAAAGAAAAAAAATAATTTTTTTAATCATAAAAAAATTCAAAAGGTATTTTACATCAACCTTCTTCTGTTAAGAAAAATTCAGGAGAACTTCAGTAAAACAAGTAATTTCCACACACCTTCTGGAAAATCTCTGCAGTTGTAAGTAACTATGATGAAAAAAGGTGAAATGAGGTTGGTGTAGACCTGATAGTGTAGACCTGCCATACTGGATGGATATTACCATAATTATTTATGACATATTCCAAGAGCACTCTAGGAAAAATTATACAAAAATTAATTTTAGTGTATCTTCAGATACAAAAGATTCACATCATAAAGAAAAATTGATGTCTCAGGTTAATAATGCTCTTCTAACATAAAAACCCAATGCATGTCCCTTTATGTCCTGTTCAACACTCAGCATTATTTTTTGGTGGGAGTGGGGATGCGTTTTGTTTGGTTTGGCTTTTTTCTTTTAAATACAGTCTTCCAATCTAAAGCTTTCATGTAAAACTTAAATGGATGTTTATAATTGTGCTGGAAAGAAAATAGCTAGAGCCAATTTAGTCAGTCTAGCATGAGGAAAGATGGCTGGGGCTGAAACAGCAGTCTCAGCTTTCCTGGGGCACGGACAGACACATCAAACACTAAGGGTCAAGGAAATCATTCCCTTTTCACATGACATAGTGCCATTAAAATCTGCACAAAAACCTATTTGCAATCCATTAGGAAACCGTAAGATGATTTCTTTCAAAGTTTTTTAATATTATTTTTAGAGCATTTCTCTGAAAAGCGCAATAATTCATGGCAATGCTCACAGAACTGGTCCAACACAGAGGGCTGGTCATCCACCTGATTTAACATGAGCCTGTAGTGGCCAAAGAGAAGTAAATCTTCAGACATTTCATTTTCACACACTGAATTGTCCAAACACATCCTATCTACTAAAAAAAAACCAAAACAAAAACAACTTAAAGTCCTATCTCCACTGATAATCATTCCTCCATATACTTTTTGGCTTCAGATACCACGTTTACAGAAACAGGCAATGGAAGAGGTGTCCTTTTCCTTCAGTCCCACTCAGAGTTTCATAGTGTTGCCTATTAAAAACACAACTAACTTTTAACTGGGCACAGCTTAGAAACAGAAGGTGAGTAGTAACATATAAACATGCGCTCATGCTGCTTCAGTCAAGGGGACTAGACAAATCTGGGAGAATAATGCTTTGGAGACCTTCTTCACATCCAACAAGGTTCTTCCAAGGAAGAAAGAAGGTTTTCATTTTAAAAGACACATGAACTTTAGAGGCAGTAACCACACAGACTGGGTTCTGTAACTGCTTCTAGCTCCTCAGCACACAGATGCTACAGATTAAACAAAAACGTAGGCATTCTCAAAAGAAGAGTGTAACCTCTTGGACTACTAAACTAGCATGCACTGGTCAAGAGTATTGAATAGAAAAGTCACAATCAGCAGAAAAGTAAAATGTATTTTGAAGGAAAGCAACTGGATTTCTGTGTTTAAGAAACAGACAATTCATAATACAACTGTCCTTTAATTAACTGTGCGCTATGCAGATTAAGTGCTGTAAAAGAATAAAAACACAGAAAAGTCACAGAAGCAATCTGTAAATTTTTTTTTTCAATTACATAAGAAAACGAGTATGATTACTTTTCATGTTGTTCCAAATAGACATTTATTTTTCTCATTAGCAGGATAAATTAAGTTACACATTTTGATAACTGTAAAGCAGTTAATTTGTTTTCATAAGTTTATGCAAAATTTCGACATGATCAAATACCATTTATTTGTAACTAATGATTCGGTAAACCTCTGCTGCCAGATCCTTTCAACAAATCTACTTTGGGCATGCTAATGACAAGTTCTATGCTATTTTTTTAACCTCTGCAGCATCATTCCCAGAAATTTGTATGGAACACCTTAATATTTTTCCAGTGATAACAACTAAGGAGTACATACCACTTAAATGACACACTGAGGTCAGCATGTCGGTTCTTGGGACAAACGTCCCACTTTCCTCTATTTCAGGGCTCTGAGAGCCCATCAGCTTCACCAGCACTCGTCATTTTCTGTTCCTTAAAGCACAAATAGCTTTCTACACAGGAGACTGCCAACAAAGCAAAGCAAATACACAAAACCAACCAAGCAAGCACTCCCATTGTGTAACAGCCTATCTGCCGGCCTTGGAGGGAATTTGCACTCAGATTCTTTTTCTTCACTTTTAGGAGTGGTAAAGCAGGAATCAGGCGCAAGGAGACAAGAAGGAAAATTGCTGCTTATATCTAAATGCACAGACCTTGTGGTAGCATCACAGGAAACTATTTTTTGTCACAAAACTTCGTGTCACAAGGGGAAATTTCCTCAAATGCCATTTT
The DNA here is from genome assembly GCA_025920805.1 of Petroica traversi. Classification (NCBI taxonomy): domain Eukaryota; kingdom Metazoa; phylum Chordata; class Aves; order Passeriformes; family Petroicidae; genus Petroica; species Petroica traversi. Next base: position 12,674,518 of record JAHLSL010000014.1, read on the forward strand.
CTATGGGCAAATAGAGAATCTCAGCCCCTATTTCTACACACACACATACCCTGATGTATAATCATTTCTATTTTTCATTAAGATCAAAACTGCAAAACAAAAATGTATATTCATTTATATATATATACATATATATATATATATATATATATATATATATATATATATATATATTCATGTATATACCAAGCAGAGGTAATTTGTGCTTGAGGGTAAGTGACAGACACATCATCTCATGATAACAAGCAGGTTTGCACTGATCATAGCTTGATTGTTGGGTGGGAAGGCAGATGCCTTGTGTGCTATCACTCCTATAAATCAGACCCCTTACAGTCCCTAACTTTTTCCCTCAGATTTTTTTTTTTCTCAGACCTACAACTTACTGGGATGGTCTTTCTTATTGTACAACTAGAAAAAGGTGGTGCAGGGGTGTAAGACCATAGGTTTTTAGAAGCCTCCCTTAATCTCCATATTCTTCAAATACAATGGACCTGTTCCTTGCATCCTTTCTTTGTTCCTGTCCAGGCAAGCAGTGTCAGTATAATAAACTGCAAGTTTTGCAAAGTGGTGAGCAAAAGCAGTTATACAGTCTTAAAAATAATAAAATAATAAAAAAAAAATTTAAAACCCACAGAGTAATGTACTTAGGCTTGCAGTTCCCAGCTAAGAAAACCATATGGGAAATCAACTCCTGCCTTTTCCCAGGAAACAGACTCACCCCACACTTTAGCACCTCCCTAGTAAGTCTATTTATGAAAAGTAAAAACTAAAATTAAAGTAAAAACACATCAAAGAGACCAACAGATACAGCTTGAGAAGTTCTCAAAAGTGAGGTAATTAGTCATGGGCAAGCTGAAAAAAATCTTTGGTGGTTACACTTTTAATCAGCACATTTAAAAAAACTTCAAGCATCTATCTGGAAATACATGTTGAGACTCACTTTCTCAGGGTAAAACATAAACCATCTCATAAAATGCACTTGAATCACTCTTTTATTTCATCATTTTGTTTTCAGGAGTTGTGGTACATGAACATGTTTTGATGACCCAATATCCTGATGTTCTGGCAAGAACTTTGCTTTATTGCCTGCCTGCCGAAATGCCAGGCTGTCAAGATTATGCAGCATTTCAGCACTAAGTCTGTTGTTTCTTATTTAAATTATTTACTACTGATGTCCTCTGGTACATGTCCTCCTTGTGCTCCTCTTGCTTTCTCTGAGCCTCGTGTGGCAGATGGTTCAAAGGGCGTGACACCAGCCTGGTGTAGAGAAGGAAGTGGACAGGTATTGGGAAATGGCGGGGGCTTTGAGCAGCCTGCTCTAATGGAAGGTGTCCCTGTGTGTGGCAGGGTGTTGGGAACTAGGTGACCTGTAAGGTTCCTTCTAACCCAAACCATTCTATGAAACCATTGCTGAAACCCTGGACAGGCCCTCCAGAGCCAAGACTCATGGGCTGAGGAGAGCCATGCCTGAATACTATGCTGGGTGGGTTTGGATGGCTTGATGTACTTTGTGGAATCCTTTCTCTGTTATTTCCCAACCCTTTCTGCCCTTTCTTTATTTAAACACTGTACCCACCAGGTGTGGATGGTTCCACAGGAGGATGCCTTTTCCAGGGGTGGTCCTAACAGCTCTGGAGCCACAGCTCGTACCAGAAGAACTTGACAGGTGCTCAGGCATTAGAAGAAACTAGGACTCTAGGTAAAACAGAAGTATGGAAACAGAGCTGCAAGTCAATTTTTTTCCCTTTTCTTCCTTTTATTTTTAACTGAGTGTTTTCCTTCTTTTGAAATCCTTCTTCCAATTTTTTTTATAGGAAGATTTTTAATTTTACCCCCACAAAAAGGAATTTGAAAATGACCAAAAGAACCATCCTACTTTGAAAGCTGATTGTTAGCAACAAAACTGTAAGCATGTGAATTATTTTTTGTCTAAATTTGTGTGCATTCTGCACAAACCACCTAAAAGAGATTTCTGTTTCTCATAGTCCTGTGCTCATTGATCTGGATTTCTCTGAAACATTAAGGTTTCCAAAACAATCCACAAACAAGCAAACCCAAACCAAACAAAAGATGTTCAGTGAGGCTGGTGCTGTACTTTCTATGTTAACTTGTCACCTACAAAAAAATATCGGAAATACTATCAAGAGTATCTACACAAACAATGTGTTGAAATGTAAAAGAATCGGTGGAATACAGAATTATCTAACCCCAGGACATGGGATATTTATTTTGCCCACCTCTGTGAATTTATTTCTGTGTTAATACTGTATTAACAAAACCTTTGTGACTACACTGCCCTGCAAAGTAAAATACTTCAGGGAATTGGTATCATTTTGCTCCACCAAGCATTTACATTAATTTTGCATTTTGCATGCAACTCCACATTCCTCCATTTACCAGTTACAGAGTAAACTTTAACTGAAGTCAATAATACACATTAATAGCCTCCAACTGTATGTTTACTAAGATATTCCCAAGTACTCAATGCATAGCATGAATAGCATGATCATTTCACAAGCCATTTCATCTCAGTGTGAGAATGTGTGCAACTCACTGCTATTATAAGAGCAAATCTACAATACCAATATCCACCACAATATTGAGAGGACATTCTTTGTTTTCTAAATCTTGTCAGCTCTCGATGCTGGAAGGCATTGTGGGACTAACTGGATCAGTTTCTTCCATGAAGAATACCACCCAGTGGAAGAAAAGGTGATGTCATTTTGTAGTTTTACCCTTTTCTTTTATTTCCTTTTTTTTTGGTTGTTTTTTTGTTTGCTTGATGGAAAGGCAAGGCTTCCCTGTTAAGCAACCTTTGCCAGAGACTAATTCACTGGAAAATTGCTTCTCTAGTCCTAGCTCTTTTTCCTCTTGAATTGCATCTGATTGTCTCCACTGGAAGATTAGTATACAAATTTGACAGACATGGCCAAGAATTACTTTGCCTCTTCTGACTTCAAATTACATATATTAATCATTTTTCTGATTACTATTTTCAATATTTGAAGTGTATTTTTATAATACTATAACTAACCCAAATCATTATTAGAAATGCAAAATTTGTCAATGCACATTTTCTCCCAGCTTAATTATTATTCTCTAAGGCCTTTACATAGCCAATCACTGGGGTAAGAAAGAGCTCCATGTAAAAAACACTTCACATGATAGGAAAAAAGTTCTTTCAATTATTCTAGGAACAAATGGTCAGTTTCTTTGGATGGCCAGAGGTGGGCAGGTACCAAATAACAGAAAACTCCTTCCCATATAATAAGCAAATAACTGAGAGAAGAAACTTTGTTATGGTGGTAAAGTCTATTTTTCTTAAAACTTACAAGCAAAGTGACTACAAGACTCTATGTTGAAATGCACTTCAAATGGAATAACCAGCATGAATAGCTTACCTCTTAAATAACAAGGAAGCATCTAAATAAGAGCAGCTTAATAGAAGCCACGTTAATAAATTCACTTCAGTGACAGCACTGGAATTATCATTGAAAAAAAATTTAAAATAAAAAACGTTCTTATAGTGCAACTGATATGCTGTCTCTTTCAATGAAATTTTCATTTGCCAGTCATTATCATTTTGGTGGAAGACTAAATTATTTGCTGCTTGTCAGTGAGGGGCAGAGTGTAGACAAAATGTAAGAAGTTGACAAGTTATATGATAGAAATGAATAAAATTTATGTTCTTATGAACCTAATGGCAAGTAATTATCTCTGAACTGGCAGTACAAATGTGCTTTTACATCATGAATATCTGACGTGCATTAGAAATTTCTAGAAGACATATTATTTATACAGTAAAGCAACAGAGTGGAAAACTTGTTAAATATATGGCTTCTGCACCCAGCATTTAATAGAAAAGTTTAATTGAGTGGTGAACCTTCTAGAAATTTTTTACGCCATGTTAAAAGGCAGGTGCTAAAAAAAACCCCCAAAATACCCTCTAAGTTGACATTCTAATTTTTTTTTTTTTAAACATTTAGCAGAATCCTAGACATGGCTGCATTGTATCTTCTGGTCACAGCCTGCAGCATTAACAAAGCTGGGTACAAGAGGATGAGTGTGTGAGACAGTGTGTGTGTGTCTGTGTAATACAACAGACAATATCACAAAATACAGCAGCTCGTAACAGCAGGATTAAACTGTAGCTCGGCAGCCAAAAAGTTGCATATATCAGAATTATGGTGGACTGTGCTTCTGTTGTTCCTTCTCATGTGCTTATGTACACTTACACTCTCAGCACAGAGACTTGATTCGTATCATTTCTTTATCTAAGATAGGAGCTGTGCCTCATTTGGATGCACAGTGCTCTCGTCAGCATTTTGTGTATGACCCTGCACCTCGATTAGCAAACAATATTCAGATCCTGATAGAAAGACAGAATGTTTAATTTCCTTGCAGACACTACAACATTATTCATCTCTTAAGTACTTAAGTGATTCACTAATAATTTATCCTCACAATATCCCTGAAAGATGAACAGCTGGTATTATCCAAACTTACAGATGAGAAAACAAAGCACAGGAAAATCAAGGTCAAACATACCAATTTAAGGGAGATTCCCATTTTGGGCATCTAGACCAGGCCATTGCCAAATATGCAGCATGACCTGGCTACAGCTGCAAACATCCATGAGCAGCTGGAAGGCACCACCAGAGGAAAGCTCAGCGAGTTCTTCCTGCTCTGAGTGAATATTTTGCCATTAAAAGTTTCATTTAGCAGTTCTGCATGAAAGAAAATAGTTTTCATACCTAGAAACATCAGGAATTCTTAACATGCCTTTTGCATTAGTGCTGAAAAATTAAATGCGTGTTGTCTTGGAAGTTTTAGGAAGCAAATCAGGCCCAGTCACTATATTTGGGTTCAAAGTACTTTTGCAGGAACTAAGTATTTTTAAGTTACATAGAAGTACTACAAGTTCAACCTGTACAAAAATTATCTCAAAGAACATCTTATATAGAAGTGGGCAGGAATTGCTAACTGATAAATCCAAAAATGACTAAGCAAGTATGTCTGATACTTTAAAAGGGTTATTTTTGTATGATCATACTTCATAAAAAGCCTTCAGCACTGCCTTGTAACAGAACAATACCGAACAGGACAAACAGTCCTCCACAGAACTGACAACTCCAAGTGGATATAAAAAGCTCCATTGGGCAGATTGCCTTGTGCTCTTCAGCTGCACTGTGCTGAGTCCTTCCTTCCCAGGAGGAAGGGGTAGGTGTGATTTGAGAAAACAGCACTCTCAGAGAGTGGCAACCACTCTCACAAGCGCCATCCCAATGTTCTCTTCCCTAGAGGAGGTGCCTGAGCTCTATCAAAAGTGATTCTCCCTTGGTTCTTCCATTCAGGGGCCTAAGAAGAGGGTATAGCCTGCTTGGATTTGCTCTCATTTTAATCCAGCCCCCCATGACAGGTAATATTAGTCTCAGGACACAAAGGTGTCCTATTATTAAGTTGGCACCTTAGAGTACAAACAACAGAAGGAGCTTTGTTAAGTGAAAATCAACTTGGCTGAAGTTTCCAGTCAATAAGGAAGAAAAATAGGTTTTTTGCAGTATTTGTCTTCCCTGCCTGCCCTATTATCAAAATTTGCTGAATTCTGCTTGAGAATATAAAATTCTATAGTACAGTAGTCCTGACAACCTCAGTACTGAAAGGGAAGCATTTCAAAAAGCAGAATCCCCTTGCAGCTTGCTTCCTGAGGCTGGTACTCCAGAATGAATTTTCCACTTCACCAGATGAGAGACACAGTACTTTGAGCAAGTTTGCTTTCACAGCATTATTTCATGATTTACAGAAAAGGTATTTCATTGACAACAAAAGTTCAATATTTAAATCTTTAACCCATATAAGGCTACATGTTATTATCTGGCATCCATCAAACACCAACTGGTATCAAGAAATGGTAACTTTTATTAATTTTGTGTGACAGAGGGACAGTATCAGCGAATACCACAGGATAACAGTATTAGTGCACATGCACATCCTTCTGCTCATAGAAAAGTTAAATATAATATGTTTCCTAACCAGAAACACCTAAGAAATCAGCCTATACCTAACACATAACCCAGACTGCAAATTCTTTGCTAGGTTTATTGTATATGGAATACAATACCAGCAGAAGGAGCTCTTCGTCTGGTCTTGTGCAAAGCATCTGACACTGCCCCACACAACATCCTTGTCTCTAAATTGGAGAGACATGGACTTCACAGGTGGACCACCTGGCAAATAAGGAATAGGCTGGATGGTCACACTAAAAAAGTTGCAGTCAATGGCTCAGTGACCAAGGGAGACCAATGAAGATTGGTGTTCCTCAGGGGTCTGTTTGGGACTTTTTAACAGTACTGTTTGGGTACAGTTTAACACCTTTTGTGATGACTTGGACAGCTGGACTTGGGTGCAGGTTTGCCAATGATACCAAGCTGTGTGGTGAGGTTGACCTGCTGGCCCTCTGCCATCCAGAGGGACCCTGATGGGCTTAGGAGGTGTATCTGTGTGAAGCTCATGAAGTTAAACAAGGCCAAGGTCCTTCACATGGGGCAGGGCAATCCCAAGCACAAATACAGACTGGGTGGCCAATGGATTGAGAGAAGCCCTCAGAAGAAGGACTTGGGGTATTGGTGGCTGAAAAGCTGGACATGACCTGTCAATGTGTGCTCACAGCCCAGAAAGCCAACAACAAAGAAATGTGGCCACCAGGAAAAGGGAGAAGATTCTGTCCTTTACTCTTCTCTTGTGAGGCTTCCCCTGGAGTGGCTGCAGCCAGCTCTAAGGCCCCCAAGATAAGAAGGACATGCACCTGTTGAAGCAAATCCAGAGAAAGGCCATGAAGATGATCAGAGGGCTGGAGCCTATGAAGACAGGCTGAGAGAATTGGGAAAGCCTGGGAAAAAGACTCTGGGAAGATTTTAAGGTAGCTCTCCACTACCTAAAGAGGCCTCGGCAAGAGAGCTGGATAGAGTTTTTTTTTAAAAAACCATGTGGTGACAGTACAAGGGGGAATGGCTTTAATCTGAAAGAGGGCAGGTGTAGATGATGTAGTAGGAAAAAATACTGTGAGGGTGGTGAGACACTGGAACAGGTTGCACAGAGAAGCTGTGGAAGCTCATATCTGAAAGTGTTCAAGGTCAGGGTGGATGGAGTAGGAGGACTGGAACTGGATGATTCCAATCCAAAGTATCCTACAATTTACTAGAAGAAAATAGTATTCATTGGAGGTTGGAGGTTTACAGCCTTCTTGGCTACTCCTCAACAGAGAGCAATTGGCAAGGAACTTAAGATGTATGAAGGTTGACCTGGAGGAAGGAAAAAGGAAAAAGGAAAAAAAGGAAAAGGAAAAGGAAAAGGAAAAAGGAAAAGGAAAAGGAAAAGGAAAAGGAAAAGGAAAAGGAAAAGGAAAAGGAAAAGGAAAAGGAAAAGGAAAAGGAAAAGGAAAAGGAAAAGGAAAAGGAAAAGAGAAAATCCCCCAAATCAATAAACCAAACCCAAGAGGCAGTATGCTTACTCCATCAATTTCTGCAAAAAAAACCCAGCCCAGTAATTTAAACCACATATTTGTGGGCTTCTCAGGATGACTACCAGTATGGGAAAAATGTCACAATGCTGAAGCGACTACCTGAAGTTCAGTTACTGAGTTAACTACCCGAAATAACACCACCTAAGTTTTCCCTCTGCACATTGCAAAAAAAAAAAAAAAAAAAAGGCCATAGCAAGTTAATATTATGACGTTATTACACTTTAATTGTTAAAAAAAAATCACTTTGGGTGTTCTAATAATAAAATTTTCAGTTAAAAAGATCTCATGCCAGCTAATAAGTGTAGGAATAAGGACAAAAGGAGTGTTTGAGCTGGGCATTAAAAATGAATCCTCAATCTCTGAGAAGTGAAAGGATCCCTCAAGGTTTCTATTACTGTTTCTCAGCAGGTCTACACATACAGGAGCAATTTGGTGCTCCCAAGCAAAAATACTGAAGGTTTAAGGTCAGTCTCTATTGTCCTAGTAGGAGAGAGAGATAAAGCATTGAACAGCAGCTATCTTCAGTTATCTAGGATTATACAAACCTGACAGATTCCTTTTTATTTCAAACCCATGCTGGGCAAATCGGGTTAGCTCTTAAATCAGAAGACTCTGTTGCACACCTTTCTGCAGATACATCATTACTGCTGTCACTGCAATTGTTTTCTTCTATTTTCTTTAGAAACCATAGACAACTGTGCAATTTTAGAAATTTCCTCTATTACACACAGATACCTGTTTCTCTTCCCTCTATTTGGTTTGTAGGACAATAGACAAAATCTCTTATTCAAATGAATATGTGACACTTTCACCTTTTCCTTTATCTTCAAATTTCTATTTTTTTCCGGTTACCTCCAATTTCTAAAAAAATGTTCAGTAGGGTCACACCTGTTTCCCTTAAAATATTTCAAAATTCACTAATTTTACTCCATATTTTGAGCACAGTACTCCCAACTACAACTGTACATTTGGTATTCACTAAGTCACTCTGTGAAGATAGACAGAGTCAATTTATCTCTCTCATCTCTTACATCCATGTGAGGATGGACACCAAATGCCCTCTGGAAAGGCCATCCACTTGCACAACCCTATATCCACCTTCAGCAGGATCAGCCCCATCCATCATTGTTGCACCAGAAATCTGACAAGGAGGACTTGCACAAGAGCTTTTTGGACTTACCCTGCCAGTGTCAAGTCATTTCTTGACTCTCAGTGAGTCCCTGTCCTGTGCCCATCCATCTCAGTAATTTTCATCTACTAAACCTACTACCTGACCCCAGCACAGCCCACATTTTCATTCTGCCTAAGGCCCCACCCTGCCATCTCTCTCTGGAGCAATTTCTCCTTACCCGACCCTTATGCAGGGAAGCAAAGAGCAATCAAAGTCTTTAAATAGCATCCTCATCTTCCTTCAAATTCTTCATGAAAGTATATCTTCTCTGGTCTACTGCAAAACAAAACAGCCTTGCACTAATGAGGCCATTGGTTACTCAGGAATACTCAGTAACTACTCAGGACTACTGATTTACACATGCAGTTCTTCCCAAATCACCCTTCCAAACAAGAAACTCCCTTGTCATCAAGCTTCCTGAAGCCACTAAGCAAATGCATTTTATTTACCTGTTGAATCCCCCCATAATCCTAAAATTGAAGCTCTCTGGTTGGTTTAAACTTTATTTGTAAATACAGCCTACATGATTCTATAAACCTCTGGCTACTGTCATGCACATTATTACAAATACCTGTTGCAGCTTCCTGCTCCTGGATTATAAAACTGATTTGTTTTTAAAGAGAACATTAAAGCATTTCTCCATTCTCTGAGTAAACTCAGAGGATTATCAGAGACTGAGAACATTTTGGTAAAGGTGTTAGCAAACCATGTCTAGTGTAGCCACCCCCTTGACAATTTTCCTGCAACTTTAGTAATTCTTTAAAAGACTCCTTTTGGAGTTAAAATCATTTGCAGTGATCTTTCTTTTCACATGAAACAGAGAGCTAAGTACCGATTTAGCTCACTAAAGCTTAATCATTAAGCTAAGGTGACTAATTTAGCACTAAAACTACCTCCAAAGTGCCTTCAGCATCTCAGTTACCTAATCCTGAAGGGGCCTATCTTCCTCTGTTGACGGGAAGGGAAGTATAAGCAATTGCATCACTAATGCAGGTACTTGCACCAAGAGTGTGAAAGCAGGTAAGGTGAGCACTCTTGCCTGTGTTATCAAGCTTAAACCCAAAGCCTATGTGTTTGATAAATTAGAGACAATTAAAACTCAGCATTAACCATTTTAAAAAAATCCTTTCTCTTTAGAGGCTGAGTATTAGCTTCAGACCCTACTCCATGATTAGCAACTTACCAAATTTTGAAGAAAAATAGTCTAGTCATGGTGCTTTTGCAAAAAGTGTAATAGGATACTTTAAGACTGAGGATACCTGCTGGAGACATGTTCCATCTCGATGTCAGCAGAGCAAAACCCAGTTCAGCAGGTTAAGGCGGATGAAAAATGGAATCTGTGACAGTTCTTGTTTTGAGCATGAAGCTGAGCTCATTAAGACATGCCTGAAAAGTCTCAGTTTCTGAGCGGAATTCTAGCCCGGGCTTGTCACTTGTTTACATCAATGGAGCCCTTTGGCCTATTTCTTTCTCTGTGTATTTTATTTTATCACACACAGGGAGTAGTCGCTGACCTCATTTGGACTACACTTTCCTCTCAATTGACTTTGAAGAAAAACTGTATCTGCATCAATAGGCAAATTTACTGGTATTCACCCAAGCATGACAAAAGGTAAGAGCTCGTGTTTCCCTGCCCCAGCATTCATCAAAGCCAGACACACACAAAAGAAAGGGCACACTCCAATGACACACACCCAGTGACAGGAAACCTGCCACAGCATCAGCCCAGGGCTAAGCAGTCACACAGGCTGCTTAGCTTAACCCCTGGAAAGCTGCTAATTCTCTCTAATCCATATTCAACAGCCACAGTCACTTCAAGAAACAAATTTTGTCCAGTTGGGCAGCTAGGTTGGTTATGCCCACCTTTTCTCTTTAACTGGCAAATAATCAATTCAATAAGCACCATCAATATTCAAATGCTTGATTTCAGGAGGGAAAAATACAAATGTTTTAGATTATTTCTAATCTTTAGTAAAAAACAGACTAGAAAGTAGAATACAGAAAGACTAGAAAGGAGAAAGAATAGAATAGAATAGAAGGAGAAAGTGCTGAGTCTGTTGGTCCAACACAAGTGTTACTATTTTGGGGATTCTGCTTATCTGATTGAGAATTCAGAGAAGCTCCCTGTTTCATCTTTTCTTCTGCACTGTCAGTGGTGATAAAGGAATGAAGGGGGGAAAAAAAGGTTACCCTGAACTGTTGAGCACACCACTGACTTTACAGGAGGAAAAGGAAAAACCGCCACCTAAAATTGGGTGTCCTGCTCAGAAGCAAAGCCTCTGATCTGTGCCACCCTGCAGAACCCAAGAACAGACCTACACAAATAACTCTGCAGAGTGCCACTCATTAAAGGGAATCATCTCAAAACAGGTGGAGAAAGAACAGGCAGAAAGAACAGAATAGCCAGAGCAGCCCAGGCAGCAACAAAAAAAAATGCCTCTTCTGTGACTTGCAGAAGAACAGATTTCTTCCCCCTCCCCAAAATCAGCAATTTTGTAGAAGAAAAAAAAAAAACAATTGGATAAAGGAGAGAACAAAACAGTGATCTAATATATGACAGGGAATCAAAAACTCAAGACAGGGTAAGGCATGAACTAAAGGATTAAATGTCAGGACAGTGTTGGATTAGGCATTTCTGTGCCTGGTGAGCTTGTTCAGCATTTGAATCTGCTGAAACACTTTTGGTTTTTTTGGAGGGGCAGTGGGATTGATCTGGGCTCCCCTTCAGACAGCTCAGGCTCTTAACTAATATGTGTGGCCTCAAAAGGGCTCCTAGCATAGCATAGGGAATGAATGAGCAGAAACTGCCTTTTTAAAATTGGTAGAGCTTCATGAAACAGTACGTACTCTGTATGGAAAATGTTCTGTTTCTGCAGCTGACAATGGCAATTTCAGACAAGAAACAGTGAAGATGTGGGTGCTTAATGGCAAAATGTTGTTTCTGCAGACTTCAGGTTAAGCTGCTTTGTAGCATGGCAATTTTAACTTCAGCTGTTTAACACTGTTGCTAACACCTCAAAATTTTACATACTACAAAACCTGCAATTTTTGTTTCCTGCCACACTTTCCAATCAATATGCATTAAGGGAGTGCTCTGTAACACTTGAGCAATGACTTTCTGACATCTCATCTGTGTGTCCCTCTGCAGCACGCCTGCAGAAGTCACACAGACTGATTCCATTCAGAGACCCTGCCACAAGCCCACCTGTATTTCCAGATAACAGTGTTTGTTCCTTGTGCTTTAACCATCCACTACTCTATCCTTTCATTTGTTTTTGCTTGACATGCCTAATGATGCCAGCTCTAATGATGCATGGGATGGTGGAGCAGAGAGGAGGCTGTGGGATTTCTTGGCACTGTCCTGCCAGGAGCCTTCCTAGGAAGCATGAGCTCATGCCACACCCTTCCAACCACAGCTTTCTGTCATAAGGCTGTCACTCAAGACATGGACTGACACACTGGGACTTCATGAATTAGAGAACTTTCATGTGGTATGTCTGAAAAATCATGAGCTCTGCCACTTGGTCCTGCTATCTCCTTACCACTGTAATTTTCAGTCCTAGTTTGTGACAAAGCACCAACTAGCAAAAGCTGGGAAACATCATCCTTTTATGCACTAAAATGTCATGCTTAACCCCATCTAGGAAAGCACCCAGCAGAAATGCCTTGAAAAGCAATCAGCCCAGCTCCAAAAGCACATCTGGAGCAGCATGGTGCTGCATCCTTGTGAGTAACCAGAGATGAGGCCTGAAGATATCACCTGTGGTTTCCCTTGGTTGGTTTTTGTCCATCAATCCTTCTGTTCACCCAAACTGGCAAATCATTTATTTCATAACGACCACCACTATCAGAATGCATGGCACTGTTCAGATGGAAGGGACATAAAATGGTAGAAATTATGGTGAGACAAGAACATTTCTTTAGTTCTGGGAGAACAGACCTAGGTCGCTATTTTGTGTAATTTCCATCACTCTCTTCTTGGTTTCATAGCCATGAGAAGCAAAAGGAAAGGATGAGTGTTTGTTCCAAATTAGTGGACAGACCTAAATTAAAAGCCTAAAGTAAGACTGAAGCACCAGAGCTGACCATAAAAAGCATGCCCTGGGGGGATGGTGTGCCCAAATCTCTGCTGCTTCCCCTATCCCAACTCCATCATCAGCCACTAGCTTATAATGCACTTGAACCCACCCAAGGGACTAACCCAGTGAATTCTCCAGTTAATCACCTAATCTTTTGAGAGATGGCAACCTACCAGGACCACACACCTGCCTGACCCACAGCCACCATCTCCCAGAACATTTCCCAACAACCTCATAGGGGTTTACACTGCTCAGGAAGACGAGACACTGCAGACTCCAAACTGCACTTCACTGCACCAAATGATAAACATGTGCATGTGAATTCCATATATTATAATTATTCTAGATATTTCAAAACTATATTGCTTGATCCTTTCCTCTGGTGATACCCATAAGTGCAAAAACCTCACGTGTACACTTCAGCTATCTTTATCTGTCTGTCGCTGAGGTTTTTTTGGGGTTAGTGTTTGTGTAACATCACAGAAGTTGTAGTGTAGGACCAGGGGCTCAAGAAGCACTGTTTTATTCACTGACTGAGGAAATTGTATCTGATGTGTGTAAGGACAGGGTCCTATCTGTGTTCCAGGGGATAACACCTAAATCTTCTGCCTCAGGAGAAGAAAGTAAATAATCTACCATCCTATGCTGCTCTTCAATATGCAGAAAGCTGGTTGCTTACATAACCCTCAGTATTTGTGAATCCCTTCATTTGTCCATCTAAGTAAGCTTTTATTCTCAGAGCATTCCTCACCCATCTCCCTCCAAATGTGACACAACAAGCTACAACTTGCTGCTTTGCATATTAACTGCACACAAAGATCCAGGGACATTTCCCACATCAGTTTTTGATCAGAGGGAAAGATTTTTTTTACTCTTTTGGACTTAGCAAACATCCCAGGTCCTGGGTTGACCCAAACCAGTAGCAGCAACAAGACCATCTAAACTTGTGGCTGACACAGCATTACTCAAAGCAAGGGTGTAATTCTGAGCGATGCTCACTACTGCATGGTGCACTGCTGGTCAGCAGCTGGCTTGCAAATTGACCATAGGTCTGCAGATCAAATCAAACATTTTAATTATCTTGTATTTTGCATGAAATCATTACGTCTCCCATAATCACCACCTGTAAAATTACTGCAGGGATAGGGAACTTTATAACCATCTCTGAGGCAGCCAGGCATTTTATTCTGCCTCCTTGGTATCATTCATGTCTTACATTCCTATTAAGCAGCCAGGTCTGACACCTGTCTCTTTAACCCACTCCCACAGATAACCACATACATCTGCATGTAAATGATGAACACTCCCCTCTTGTGAAGCCACACATCTTTGCGCTCCAGTGAGAATAACTGCTTCTACTACTGCAAATAATAAAACGTGTCATTCAATCCTTGTAATAAAAGCTTAAAATCCAATGTGAGGTGACGTGGGTGTAAGTCAACATCAGCAATTTGGACTCAAAGGCAGTTTAACGCTATTCATGGGTTCAAAGATGAGTAAATGGTCTCTTCTGGCTCCTATACTCTGCCAGCATTCTAGCATTCAGATTTCTGCCAACGATAACCTACAACACACCACTCAAATCCCACAGGGATCATTCCTCTTTGTCTACTCTATCCTCTTAATTTTGACATATAAATTACACTAGCTTTGGTTGACAAGGGAGAATGCAAAGCTGACATGTAGAACAGTGTAAATAATCTACATATAATAGCTTTCAAAAAGTTTACTTCTTCAGTCATCCTTACTGTTGGGCATATGTAACCTCATGAAGGAGTACAATATTCCAGAAGATATTTACCAGTGTACTCTTATCCAGCTGTAGTGTTTTTGTACTCCCATCTTTTAACACAGTGAAGGTTTCTAACATACATTTAGATAAGTGTTCTGCCCTCTGCCACAGACTTCCAGCCCTGAAAAACTGAGTTCCAGAGGTGCACATTTCTCCTAGCTGTATCCTACCATGAGAGACTAATAAAAGCAAGGGAGAAACACAGAGGAAACACAGGTAATGTTTTAAACTGAGCTGGTATTATTTAGTTGGAAATAGTTGTTCTTAATTTTCATAGGATAGTATGATTTGTTTCTAGTTTTAGAAATCTATTCACAGAATCATGATGCATGACCTTCCCTTCTTCCACTAGAATAATATGTTCTTAAACTGACCTCATACTGTATTTTACACTTCACAACTGCTGCTAGAAATGTTCTTGCTCTTTTCCCAGGATCAAGCAAGCCTTTGCTAGAGGGAATGCTCACAGGTGCAAAGAAACCAGATCTCCTGACTGCAAAGTGCTCCTAATTCTCAGTGCAGGAGTAGTGACATATGGCTCTTGTATCTTTGTGATGCCATTTTTTAAAGAACAGAACTACAGTAATCAAATCAAACTGGTAAATTTACTGAAACAACAAAAGGAAATGATATTCAGAAAGACAGGCGAGTATCCCCTTACAGGGAGGAAGTGCCATACCAAAGCATTTCAAGTGTTATCCAACTCCTACTTACACAGACCTTTTTGGGAAAACACTCTCATTGCCTGCAGTTTATCAGCCTTGCCCAACCTACCCAAAAGGTGATCTAAGGGCTCATATGCCATTTCCATGGGAGATGGGACATTAAAATAAAATATATTCCAGCTCTTTGATTCCCATTGATTTTGTGGGTAATACAATAACCAGAATGAGATAGCTGAAACCAATAAAAACTGATTTATAGCATTAAAGACATTCTTTATAGCACTTATTTATGGTACATTACATCTGAAATCCAATTTCACAGGCTGCTGTTTGAAACTTTCTGTTCAATCATAAATACACTACATACAGCATAGCTCAGTGCCACAGAGTCAGATTACACAAATGCCTGTGTTCCCAGAAGGAACTGCACTTCTGCTGTAAATGAGTTTGACAGTAATTTTTCCCAACCAACTTCCAACCAAAAAGTTCCAGGCAGCACTCAATAAATTTAGAATTTACAGTTACTCCTTTAGTCATAATAAACAACTATTTATTAATATATTTCAGTTATTGAAAAGCCATTAACAGAAATCATAGAAAACAAACTTGGCATATGTTGCATGATAAACTACTAAGTACATTTAAGCATTGTAGTAGGGACACTTTTTGAAAAGCACACACTCAGAGGCACATGTTCCACTCCCATTTATGGGGATGGGAATGCTACGATCCTGCTCGTCTGATTTTCAAAGGGTGAAAAAAAGGAGCCTTCTCAGTGTATCTCAAAGCTGCTCATTTCAAAGGAACATACCACATTCAGGTCACTTACTATAATCATTGTCAAGAAAAGGGCAAAAAATCAGATCTGACTTTTACAGAGACACTGTCATTTGAATCTGGAGCAAGTTCTTATTTATTTGAAAAGACTTCTCCCTGAAAATAAATTCACTGCAAACTATGTATGTCAGGCTTTACACAAATCTAAGTTGAAAGATGTTTTCTCCCTGTCTCTGATATGAAGGCAAACTTTGTCTTTGCGTGATGTCTCCTTTCTTGGTTATAAAAGATTATTTTTAAAGCTGTAACTACATTGATATGTTGCAAAACAGAGTACCTGTAGTGTTACTACTTAAAAAACTAATGGACAAAAAAACCCGTATTGTGCCATATGACATTTTGCTCCTCTAGAGACCCTACTCCTCAGAGAAATAGAGCAAGACAAAATCGTATCTCCAAACATACAGGAGTACTTCTGATCTTTGGCTCCTCAGCTATAAAGCCACAGATTCCTGCAGGGAATAGAAAATATATCAATACTGTAGAATCAGACAGTGGCTGGAGACCTAGTGAGAGTAACAAAAAAAAAATGTCAACTTGGTATACATTTTGGGGGGTAGGGAGGGAGGACAGGAAAGGAGAACCCAAATCCCAGGTTACCATTTGAGAGCAGACCTGACCTGACACCTGTACTTAAATCTTTACAGGAAGCAAAAGGGAGGGAAGGACACTTTCAATGAAGTAACTTGAGATTGCAAAGCATTAATAATTTAATATCCAGACTTCCAACTCCAGAACACCAATTCAAATCTGATCCACGTCAGCGGTGACCCAAACTTATTAAATGGCCTGCATGTTGAAATGATCTGATAGACTTAATTGGTTTCTAGTGTACATGAAATAAAGCTGGCCACTACCTTTGACATTCATTGCAAACTTTACAATGGTTGAAGGCGACAGATGAGAAACACTCCCTGAAAACTGTCTCTCCCCTCCAGTGCTTGCTGAACAGCTCCCAGGAGAGACACCCCCTCACACCATAAACAAAAGGAGCCTGCCCAACGTTAAAGCAATGTAAAAAATATACCAATGAGAATTTGTTAGTGTGTGGTATTTTTCCAAAGAGTAATTAATGTACAACGTGGGTTTTTATTTAATTTTTGTTGTTGTTGGTTTGGGTGGTTTTGCCACTGAAAGAAAGGTTTGGTCACAAAAACTAAGTATTGAGTGAGACTGCACAGTTGGCTGACATAAATATGAATTTGACATCTTGTATTCCTCTAGATTAAAATCCAGATCCTACAGCTGTAGCATTGTGGACCTAAGGATAAAAAGGGGCAGAATGGAAAAGAACTGCAGATCCCATTATCCAGGTGCAGGCAGAAAAAACCCCTTGTTTTCCTTTACATCATTTAAAATGACATGTACCCGAGAAAATACATAGCTTTATACCATCTTAGAAGGCTTCTGGACCTAAAACACAGGCTTTGGAGCTTTGTGGGAAAAAAAAAATTATATGCATTTCACTGAAATGAAAAAATATCATGGCACCTATTCTGATTTTTAATGAAACAAAAATCAACTAGGCTAGATCACAAATTATTTACATCCACATCAAGATTTCACTTCAAGACAAGACATATCTAAATATGTATTTCCCATTTTAATGACATCTCCAGATCAAAGCCCCTTTCATAGTCTTCCTGCATGAAATGAGTAGCACTGCTACAGAAATTATTTTTTCAATTTTTCAGCAATCCAGTGTTTTGCTTACACTGCAGTTTAATTTGTGAAAGAATTTATGATGAGTCTGCTCAGAATATGAAATGCAGCATGCTAGCCCTCTGATGACCTTTCTCATGGAAAAATGGCTCCAACCAATTCACAAAGCAAAAAAACCCTAAAAGTTCTGTGATCTCTCTCAAGGACAGATTATTAGGGGTGGTAAATTTTGCAAATTAGAGAAAACATTTCACTTAGTAGATCAAAATTTAAAAAGGCTTGACATCACTAGAAATACTTCACTTAGATCAATGCACAATATTAAACATATTATTGTATACAATGTATAAAGCTTAGAAAAGTACTTAGATCCCTGAATACACCTGAATTCTTCGCTAAACCATAATGGGAAGAGTGGAATTTATATTGAATAGTTCACTGACGAGTCCTGCTTTATATAGAAGTTCAGTTAAGATGATAAAACTAATTTGAAAATTAATTAAAACAATAAATCTTTATTTTATGATATAGATTGTAAACATGCAAAGATGTTCAATTTCAGTAAACTACTCTTTGAAAAAGAATATAAAAGTGTCAGAGGGATCCAAAATTACAGTGATAATTGTAAAAGACATGACAATATTATTTAAACAGATAAAATACTAAAACAATAAAATGTGTTGTATTTTTATGCTTTTCCTATAACACAAGATCAAATTCAGATAAATTTCAGTCCAATTAAAGGAACTTTAAAATATATTAAATACAATATATTCCCACAGGATAAGCTAGGCTGCTATAAACACAAAAATACAATCCAAAAATGCTATGGATTATGACAACACCTCAAAATTACCCAAATGTCTTTTTGTTATTTTCTATTAAATGAAATGTATAGGTCCTTAGATGTGCAAAAAGTGACAAATGGAATGCTGATGCAGCTGTAATACTTGACGTTAACACATAGCTTTTCTTTGGTTTACCAGGTAGATCAAGATTTTGTGAGATGTTTACTTTGGTGTCTGTTGTTCTAATAATTTCCTGTTCAGGTATCCAAAGAAAAGCAACAAAGAATCGCAAAATGGAGTCGACTGCAGCAGAAATTCAAATTTTGCTCCCTGCCTGTGGGGTAGACTGATGGGTGGACAGCAGGAGATATTAAATCTCTTCAGCAAAACCTTAGTCTCCAAAATAAGGGCAATTAAAAACACAAGCGTTTTCCTGTTTCTCCTTTATGTTCACTGCTATCATGCTTCAGTAAACTTAATTTTAAAAAGGCAGAAAAATAACAGATATGGAAACATAATGTCTGAATAAGACCTCTTGAGTTCTCAGACTCAGTTTCCTTGAATAACACCCACCTCTCATGAATAACATGCCACTCTCATGAATGGATCATGCTATGTTTAAAAAAGAGGGCAATTAGGCATACAATAGCTTTACAGCCCAGGATCAATGTTAAAGATATTCTGTATGTGAAGCCAGTATCTCTCACAAGAGAAGTTCTAAGATGAAGAGGCACGTTGAACATTTTGCACTGAAGGATGGCACATAAATCTCAGAGTAAAGATCTAGAATCCCACCTAAAACCTCAGAGATGTTGGAAGTCTTGACTAAACTCCAAAAGGAAGGCAATCATCTGATTATCTCTCCCACCCAGCAGCTCCATTTTCTTTTGTGTTCATCCCATCCAGCCCAGACTGGACGAAGCAAAATAATTTTGGGGGGGGATTTTCAGAGCACTTGAAATGGCTCTGCTGCAGGAAACAGGAACAGGGCTTTATAGCAAGAAACTGAGAAGGCACATAAATGCCATGGTGGGCAATGGGCAGTCATGTGGCTGTACTGGAGAGGGCCAAGTCTGCCCAGAAGGTGTCAGAGAACTGCACAGAAGATGAGCCACGTGCCTTTTTGTCCACAGCACTGTCTGAGAGCCCTAGAGTAAACAATCCTTAAGCAAAGTGAACCCAGCCCTGCTAAACCATCTGCCTTTAGGAACGTGATGAATACCTCCAGGAATGCCTCCCTCCTGAAAAGACATCAGGTGACTACTAAAATGACTTTGTCATCAAAACTACATGCCTTTGAAATGGGACAAAAGGTGGAGAGATGGTCCAGGGCAGCACAAGAAGGGCATCAAAACCATTGGGAGGAATGTTTTTATATCTCATATGTCAGTCTGAAGTTGCACAGTCTCAAAATCCTCTGGGGCTGCAAGGAGGAAAGAGGAATGGACCCCAAAATGGCCCCAAGTGCCCTCCTGCTTCACACTCTGAGACAGCTGGAGCCTGACAAACCATTAGCTGGCAAAACCCAGCCCAAAAGTTTTTGCTGTTATTTGGTTCCAACTTTCAGGGAAATTTAAAAAGCATATTTCCCCCAAGTTCTAAAAGACCACCAGAAGACCTCTGCCAATGTTTTGCCACTGGCACGTGAAAGTCTGAAAATGACAGTACTAAAAGTACACATCACTCACTATCTGAACTGACAGTACTTCTACCTACTATAAAAAGATCCTTCTCACATTAAAGTAAAAGGAAAGAAGAGGTAATGCACTAAAAAGCAAATTTAAAATAGTATCCTAAACTTTCCAGAGCAAATTTTTTTTTATGCATATTAAGCGTTTTCCTAATTTTGCCTTTTCATTAAAATCTCAGTTCAATCTACTATAACTCAGGCACTGAAAAAATGTCAGTCTCAGCAAATCAGAGTTAAGATTTAATAGGATAATGTTGAAGCACACAATAAACAATTATCAAAGCAAACCAGACTTTGCATTTAATTTTCATTTATTTCACATGTAAAGACTTTATTATGTTTTATTTACTAATTCATAAGATTTAAAAATTTGTAAGGCGCTTTCAATTATTAATGTGACTTCAGTTTTCCAGTGATCTCAATATATTTCTGGCCTCATAATCTAAAACCTAGAGGCTCTGAATTTGTACACGTACCTCCTATCCAGCTGTGCACATACAGAGAAGGGATACTCCCCAGAACAGCCACCATCATGCAACACAGAATTATCACAGAATTATCATAGAATGGTTTGGGTTGGAATGGACTTTAAAGATAATCTAGTTTCAACCTCCCTGGCATGGACAGAGACACCTTCCACTAGAGCAGGTTGCTCAGAGCCCCATCCTGCTTGGACTTGAACATTTCCAGGGATGGGGATCATCTATATGAGATATGTGGAAGTTTAACTGATATTACAGTCTAACAATACAAATCTCGATAGTAGCTGTGAAGGGGAGCCATCCCCTACACACTGAGGATGGGATACACCATATTTCCTTTTGTTTCTGGAGTACAGGTAACCACAGAGGACCACATGTTATCATAAGAAATCTTGCATATTTGGAGGGCTTCACCAGTTCTGCAAAATGTTATAAACTTTTAACAAGAGAATCTCTACAGCAGAGTGATGTTTTTTCTTATTATCCATGACAATTAAACAAAATATACTTGCTTGTTAACTCTAAATCTTTCAGGGAACATGTGTCATAGTGTGAAAATTACAAAATCTCACTTTTAACTGACTTTTCCCTAATTAATAACCAAAGTGTTTCTTATGTTTTTATAACCACTGTTAATGAAGTGCATTAACTCATTGCAATTGGGAAAATTACTGAATACCAAAAGCGCTTCATAATTAGTCTAAATTGATGAATAGTTTTTATAGCCAGGTAGATCAAAGCTAATTCACTTAACTTTCAGTTAGAAGTATTTTTAAATGTTATTGTCTGCAGCAGCTGTACCAGATGGCAACCAGGATACTTTGCTTTTTTTTTGCAAGTTTGTAACATACCTTTCACCGGTCATCTTCTCTACTGTAATCCAGCATTAAATACTTGAGAGCTTCTCTGACTGACACAACAAGTCATAACTACACAGAGAAAATACCACCTAAAATGAACGGGTTTGCAAATATCTTTAAAATGCATCAACATTTTTTTCATGATTCTAGGCCAACTTTTAATGTTTATGTAGTCATTAAGCCCATAGGGGCATGAAAGGATTAAAAGAATAAAAAGAAGTATCTGACTTCAAGTAATGACCTACAGAAATACCATGGAGGTATGTAAGCCTTGCAAGTGAAGCCAGCACCTGAGAAACAGGTCTTGGTAATCTGTCAAAGCCTTCTGCTGAATGAAGCTCTGTGCAGCTGCCTTGCAGTTAGGGAAGTGAGACCACATTCCCATCATTAACTCCACACTACTCACAAGGATTTATTTGAGTTACACTGCTTGAACTCTGACTGTAGGAGCAGCAGTGTACAACTAGTCAGGTATAAGCTCACTTTGACTGTGCCTTTCTGATGTGATGGGGTGGGTGGACAAAACCTCTGGAATTTTCAAAGAAGTTTGTATTGAAAAAAATCTCATCCCATGTACAAACCCTTTGGATATTGATGACGTATTGCCAAAAAGATTCATAGGCTCCCACTTTATGCTCTGCAGTTTCTTTACTGCAGAACTGAAGATGCAGGCAGGAGAGCGACCTTCTCTGATAATTTCTCTGTAGCCAAAGGCTATAAAATGTTCCAACTAAAGTTCTCAGAATCTAAGGAGGACTCATATTTGACTTTTCTGCTCTTCCTAACAGGGGCCCAGCAGAATAACCTGGACAGAGATGACAGAAGGCTGACAAGGGGAGCACCAAGGCCTGAGAGTGCCAATTTGTTTAAATTGGATAAAATACCTTTTCTGGCAAGTCATTTTCCTAAACAAAACAAAAGCTGAAACTGCCCTTTATGAAAGGGAAGTGCTCTCACACAGAGCAAGAAATCTGGGAAGAAGCATTTCAGCCCATGAATTTTTAAATATTCTTTTCTCCAAAACAAAGAGAGGGAAAGAGAAAGAGCTTGAGTTCCTGCAAAACTAATCTCAGAAGGAGGACTTGAAGGATAAGTTCCTATTTCACAAATAGGTAGGATGGTAAGATAGTTCAAACTGAATTGCACAATAGCAAACACAATAGTCTGGATCTAGAGCAGAAGCACTGTGGAGCCTGCAATTTATGCTGTGAGGGAAGAGAACTGCAGAAAAAACTCATGAAATCGAGTGATTAGTCAATAAAAAGGCAAGTGAAATTCAGTGTAAACAAATGTGGTGCACATGGGGAAAACAGTAATCTGAACCATGCATTCAGCCTAGCAATGATATCTTAATGGGCTGTTTCCACTCAGAAATGAGGCTGTGAGATAATAGGAAATTTTATGAAAACATAAGTTCTGGACTGATCATCTGCATTTACTCCAGGGTTGGTGGGTCATCCAAACCAGATGTCTTCCTCTTCTAACAATGTATTCAAATGTCTTTCTGCAACATATTTCCATTGCAAAAATCAGATTCTAAGGCTTGGGCTGTAATCTGCTTTGTGCTTCTGCAATATAACCATAATCACTCTGGAAAGATTAAAATGCTTTATCAGGCCTATTTAGGTAAATCCTACTATGCAGTTTATTATCTTCAAATAGTATTAAGGTAAATTATTCTTTAGCCATCCTCACATCTTAAAAGTATCACCAGAACATTCAACATTACTTCCTCTTGTTTTAAAAAATGCAAACATACCTAAGACATACCCTTCACTGAAAGGGCTTTCCCTAATATCTTAAAATGCTTATTCCTTAAAAAACCACTTCCTGGAAACCCTTCACAAAACACAGGAACGCTGCTTATTTGGTTAGGCAGAGCAGTAATGCATACTTATAGAACTATGATTCTCAAACACTGTCTGCTGTTGCAGCAAAGCACAAAATTGAGGTTCAGCCTCAGAGCAGACTGGCAACCACACACTGACTCCTTCTCCATTGCCTCTGTTTGGTATGAAAGAGGAGAAATAGATAGAAATGGAAAAATGTTTTGCACAAGCTTCATGCTACTGAGCCTGTCAGCTCTGTAAATCTCAGCAAAGAGAAGGGTCAGAGCAGCCTAGGAGCTATTCAAAGTGTTCAAAATCAGCTTGGACGGGGCCTTGAGCAACCTGATCTACTGGAAGATGTCCCTGAACATGGGGGGGGGGGGTTTGAACTAGATGAACTTTGAAGGTCCAACCCAAATGATGCCACAATTCCATGTTTCTGTTGAAATGGAGACTTTGACAGCAACAACCCAGGAGATCCATGTAAGCAGCCAGAGTAAAGAGAACACAGCATTCCTTCCCCACTCACTCTCCTACTCTCAGCACAGGGGATTACCCAAAAGCAGGGAGGATAGTGACAGGATCCCACTCTTCATTCCTCCTTTGTAACTCCATGGCAGCATTAGAACACTGTTGAAGATAAAAGCAATTACAGGAAAAACTGGAATTACAGCAAAGGTTAACAGGAAAGGTGTAGTCCATGCCATTTGTCATATGATGTTTCTTCTTTTCCTCTTAAACAACTGTCCTCTTCCTCCCTGCACAGAAAGAAAACCTTTCTCATGATAAGGTAGGTTCATGCTACAAAAAACTCTAATGAGTAGATGAAACAGCAATTCATTATCTATTTAAATATTGCAGTGGGTTAATCCAGCAAATAAAAAGAGCATGAAGCAGATGGCCCTTTATAGTTCTCATGATTTCTTAAATATTCCCTACCAGTGCACAGTCATTCTTGTATTTAACATGAAATGCACAGCTTTCATCATGTGCACATTATGCAACCATTCATACAACCTCATAAACATTACATCTTACAGTGCAATTATTTTTTATGCCTTTTTTTAAAGGAAAAGCTGTCTCATGTCACAGCAAAGCTCAGATGTCTTGAAATAATTTGAGGTAGCTGCCAATAGCAAATGATAAATCTCCTAAATGCAAATATTTGCTCTACCTAATTTTTGGACATATTAATTTTCTGGGTTCAAGAAATAACACAGAAAAATCACTTTGACATTGAATTGGGGTGTAATATTTCAAGTGTTTAGTATCTTGCAGAACAAGTGCCAGAAAAAAAGGTATCTGAGCTCCTCTCTGCTTCATTAAAGCAATTACTCTTCACACTGAAATAGCAACTGAGTATAGGCAACTGCTGTTTTGGATTTCATAAAAACATATTCTCTGTAACTGAAAGAAGAAAATGTAAAAATCAGTGATTGTCTCTTAATTGTCTGCAAATGTGACAATCCAGTCCAAAGCTGTCCACATTCCTTACAAAAAGCTGACTACGCAAATACCTTAAAAAATACACTTCCTCTATTCTGAGACCCACATGAAGCGAACAATTCCTAAAAATAATTTTTGTTATTAAAATGCACTAAGATGCTGACGCACCAAATGCAATTAATATACCACAAATTAAATCTGCTGTGTGCTAAAAGCCAACATGAATCTCACGCACCAACTAATCTCAATTACAAGTAAAGCAGCACTTACATACATATTTTGCACTGGGGCATTTCCCTCCAGTTAAAAAATAGAATGTAACCATTATTAAGTTTTATACTTTCGTTCCTTTTTATAAGTACTATTTTGGTGCTAAATACCTCAGTGTAATCCAATGTGCAAACAGTGCAGCACCCAGCAATAGACAGGAATGCCTAGACAGAGCCTGAAGAGCCTCCATGGAGAAGAAGCTGGGAGAAGGAAGGGAAAAGTCTGAAAAGGGAACTGGGCAGAAAGAAAAGACAAAGCAGGACAGGTCAGAAGTGCTTGGTAAAAGGCAGTAGGGACGTGGGCACCCAGGAGCACACTTTGTTCCAGAGCTGGGATTAACCCCAGGATTTCCAGCATGGTAAGCCAGTTTGTATAAAGCTACTGGAAAGGGAGAAGTCATTCAGAGAAAACAGCTGCTGGCTGCTAAATTAGGTTTAGCAGCAAAGCTCTGAACTGTGTATCTCAAAATTTTTAATCCTTTTGATGATCTATTTCTGTACTGAATTATTTGCTGCTTTTTTCCTAATGGATCTTTTAAAACTACAGGAAAGTGCAGGCACAAAATTGTGTTGAAACAACCTTGTGATGACTTTAAGTCAAGCACTCCAGAGATATGACAGCAGGAATCTGGTTTCACCTGCCAATTTAACTTACTCCCCTCCATGCACACAGACTATAATTTGGTCTTTAATTGTCCCATCACAGTAGTTCATGGAGGTTGGATTCAAATGGTGGGATCTGTTTGCAGACTGATGCCCAACAAATTCCTGAAGCAGTCTGGCTGTGACAGTTTCTGACAGGCACAGGAGGAGGTATTTGGCTTTTTACACAGACTTTATGCAGTGATTGAAAACCATAAAGGACAACTGAAAACATCCTTAGGATAGGTAAAACCACCTGACAGGCACAGCAACTGGACCATGCTGATACCTGCTCAAATACACCCCTTTACTACACAGTCTGCAAGCAAACCTGATGCGCCGGAAAGAAAGTTGTTGCAGATGTTTAGTACCAAAGGCACATAATGACAGAAATATAATAGCAAGGTGTAAAAGGAAACCACTGTGGGGTTGAGGAGTACAAAGAGACATTGCACTGATCCTCCTCTCACAATTACACGTTTTTTAGATGGTATGAATCCACAAGAGGAAGCCCCCAGGCTAAGTCGATTCCTGAAGCACCCGAAGGTTGAATTTGAAATAAAAAATAAAACCTCCTAGAGTGCTCATAAGATTTCTTAGCATTACATTACAAAGCAAGAAATTAAAAAACCTAGGTCCCACTTGCCTGAATCAGATAAACTCAAGCACAATAATTTCCCCTGTAGTTCCTCAGTGGCTCACTCCCTTAGCTCACACCAGGCAAAACAACACTCTCTGAGGCACTGACAGAACCCAAACATTTGTGAGGCAAACAGATCTTACTGTGATCAGGAAAAGAAATTTATTCTCACATGGCCAAGATTATAAAAAATACTAAAGTCAGTTATGGAGAATAGGTGGAAGAAAACTATCATAGCAGGTTATTATATGTAAAGAAATGCATGCCATGCTATCTAGTGAAAAAGCAAGGAAGAGATTCTGTACGAAAAAAATAATAAGAGATCATTTAATTGGAGGCTGTGTCACAGGCACAAAAATTAAGTTTGCATGGTGCTTTTGCAAGCTTATTATGGTCTTATTACAATTTCTGTTTTTCCAGCAAATTTATATTAATATTTCATGCTATACTGCAGTAAGATAGATGCATTTAAACTGAAAATAATTGGTCTTCTGCTGTATTTATTTATATTCAGCAGTTTATATTTGTTTTTCTATTTCATATATTTAATTTGCATTTATTTTGGCTAGCATGGAATATTTAAAATGGGTATTACGAAGTCAAATATATTCTTACAGCATGAAAGAGATTTAGAGAGGAAAATTTTGTCAGTTTAAAATTGGAGCAAGCATAATTGAATAATGAGAAGAAATTTGAACCATCTAAAAGAATTATAATTAGAGCCCAAGTCAAAGATGACAAATTTCACCATTTACAGAGATCATGATGAAAATGGTAAATATGAGTTGTCATGCTTTAATTAAAAAGGAGTGGAAACGGCATGAAAGCATTCATTGTTAAAATGTTCTTAGCACTGTAATTATTTTTATTGATTAAAGTAATTATTAATTCATGAACAGGCTCTAAAATGTTGATACTGTAATTCACGAAATGAAGAAAGGAATATGCTATCTCATTTATTCATGAAACTCTTATATTTCCATAAATAGATTGTTATAAATGCATGATAGCTTAAAAAAAAAAAAGCATAACCCAACCTGAGACAAACTCCTGAACACATCCAAACTTACGGAGTGCAGAGCCACACTGAGAAATTTACCCTTTGCTGTTTGCCCAGCATTATATTTCACCATTGCTCAGCTACTCACTGCATCTGAATGGCTTTTCAGCAGAACTGCCTTCAATGTATTAGCCTGGTGACAGGAATAATACTGATACACTACAAAAAAGGCTCTCTGCCCCAGGTCTGTCCTATCCTTCCTTTTGAGATTTGTGCCTGGGTGGTAGGAAAAAAATAGTGTCTGTATCTCTAAAATGTGTGGGACATTTTAGACCTACATGCACAAGCTGGTGTGGATGGCAGGGACCCCCTGGAAAAACACAGCCTCCCACCTGAGTCAGCCCTGCTGGGCATGTTGAGTTATTGAGCAGCTTCCCTGGAAGCACCAGCCTCAAAGAGCTCAAGAAGCACTTGGACAATGCTCCCAGGCACTTGGCATGATTCTTGGTGTGTCCTGTGCAGGGCTGGGAGCTGGACTTGATGATCTTTGTGGGTCCCTTCCAACTCAAGAGATTCTATGATTCTGATTTTATGAGTCTCTTTTGTGTATGGAGGGTCAAGAGCCACAGTTCCCATCCCCTGCTGACCGTGGTTCAAAAGGCCTCATTCTCAAAAGAGCAAAGTTTTGGAATTCCTGGGACTTGAGTGTGGTGGGAGATGAGAATTCTGTGAGCATCTCTCTGACATGCTGCTGGCAATAACCTACACACACCAGAGACAACAGCCATTCTCAGAGAACTGCTCTGGCATCTTCTAGAACACTTTCCCTGTGCTGAGAATTTCAGGGCTGGCTGCTGACACCTGAGTGGGCAAAAGCAGGTACTGGGAGAAGTTCCTGCAGGTGCAAGGAATGGGAACACACAGACATTGGGATCAGCAGCTGGGCTGCCTGGGTGAGATGGGGGGGCTCTGCACAGGGGGAGGGGTGCTGGGAAAAGGTGTTTGTCCCAGGCTGCCTTGCAGGGCATTATAAACAATGCCTAGAGCCTTTTCTGCCCGGCTGCTGAACCCTTCAGACACAGTTGCAGGGCAGAGGTGTCCTAAGACCAGCTTTGGGGTCTTTACTTTGTGTCATCTGACACGCTCTGAAAAGACCCTTGCAAGACAGACTCCAAATCACCCTGAATAGGATCTGCTGTACTCAGCCAGTGTGACTTTAGATGTATTCCAAGGGTGTTCCACCCCTTTGCTGACAGTCTGCAATGCTTAAACTCTTTATTTTTACATTTATTTTTATTATTATTATTATTTCTATTTATTGTTTTTTCTTTTAACTGCTTAATTTCTAATGCCACTCTTCTGATTAACAGCACATTGCTTTCACTCTCCTCTCCCAGCCAGGCCTGTTCCAACTTTCCACTCCTTTATTATCTCTGAGCTCTGGGGACACCTGCAGCCTCTGTCACCCAACAGCCCTCCTTGATGTGCTTATCACTGGATGCCAATTCTTCCCAGCACCTCTTTCCCTCTCCACCCCGACAATCCTGATTCAGGGCAACATCTCTTGTAAGTACATGGGCAAGCCTTTGCTCCTCATGTCTGACCAGCATGTCCCCACTCTGGTGGAGGAAAGCCTTGATGACAACCCCAGTGAGGAAAACAGGCTGATGCTGATACAAAGGTGTCCCACACTGCAGTGCAGGTCTCTGGCAGCCTCTCCCATAGACACAGCCCTAGTGCCAGCTCTGTGCATTTCACCCCACCAGAAACAGTCAAAACAGGCAAGAACTCACTGCTTTTGGCAAAAAAAATATATATTATTCATTGAAAAAATCGTAGTCTTCTGAGGCACAATACCCCTGTTGATACTGGTTACAGGGACTAGTTACTGGGATAATGTGGGGTGAGGTGAATCCACAGATATCAAATTATCCTGTGAAGAGGCACCATCAGCCAGAGGGCTGGGAGATATGCATCCTGGTCCTTTTCCTGGCTCTGCTTCACCTTTACCTCTAATTTGGTCTTTGCTTTTTCAGACAGTCAGTATCAGCTTGTCCCAGTGCTGCTTCAGCTCTCTGGGGCACTCTGTGCAAATACATTTCAGAAAAGACTACTCATTGTTATTAATCAAGAGGACAGTTAAAGGACTGCACTGGGGAAATCTCAGCAGAGTGCTGCCAGCAGTTGCTTTGTCAAGCCAGCAATAAATAACTGCAGGGAGAAGCCAACTTACATGTCTTTCTCCCTCAGCCATGACATTCCTATGCAACATACTATTATCCAAAGCAGCACCACAGACAAGACTACTGCAGTCCCTAGGACTAAGTACATGTTCAGCAATTCAGGATTCTCTGTGTTGATCTCTTCCCCAGATTCTTGCCCTGCAGGAGAAGAGAAAACAGCAGACATTACTGTGATCTGTGCTACAAATAATCTCACAAGATTCCCAAAAGAGCAAAGTTCTGAAATTTCTGGGACCTGGGTGTGGTGGGAGGTGGGCCATCTCTCATCCTACCCAGACATGACTACAGGCATCTCTGTGGCACACTGCTGGCAGTAACCTCCACACACCAGAGACACAGTTATCCTCAGAGAGATGCTCCTGTTTCTTTCACAACACTGCCTGCAGCCCTGGCAAAGCCTGCTGGTCCCTGCAAACCAAAACTGCCTGTACCTCCTTTCCAGCAGCCAAGGGCCATCTCTCCTCCAGTGACTGGCAGGGTGCTCTCCCTCTCCTGGCTCAAGAGCAGTTATCCCTCACACACTCCAGAAGCAGCACCACCACAGTCACACTCATCCCACCACGGCTATCAGTCTGCTGGCTGACAGTCCAGCACAGGCAGGAGTGCCTGCAGAATCTCTCATGGGTTGTCATTTCCTGCCTTGAAGCTGGGCTGTGCCTGAGCTGAACACAAATTCAGCACACACCTGCTCCTGACATCTGGATATTCACCTCTGCACGAAGCAACTCTGACCAGTAATTGTACAACTGCAGCAGCAGCTGCCCCTGGGACTCATCCAGGAGCTGGTAGCTGGTAGCAGACACTGAGCTGGACCATTTCTGTGGCACTGCAGCCTATGCCAGGTGTAAAATCAAGCGTCCCTGCAGCGAGGCTCTGACTGATCCCTTCCTGCTGCACATGCTACAGGAAGCTAAAAGCTCCTCAGGTCCTGCAGTTAACAGAGTGAGTTATACTAACCCCCTTCAGCTTTCTCCTCCAAATCTTTCAGGACCTTCTTTGTGACTTCAGGTGTCTGCTGGGACTCATTCCCTGTTTTAGCTTAATAAAAAGACATTATAGAAATGTTGAAGTTACATTTCACATGAATAACATGGAAAAGGAAAGCTTGTTTCATTAAGTCAGTAGAGACTCACAGATACTCACCCGAGGGATACAAGCTGGGAACCAGCACAGAATCCATCTGAGGAGCTGTAAAAGCCCTGTTTCCGGCAACATCTACAACCAAAGCCCCAAGAGATGTACCATTACACATTCTGCTCTCCGCTGACCTACCTGAATACAGAATGTGTAAGGAGGTCACCTACTGACAGGGCACCCACCAGTGGCTCTAGATTCTCACACCTGCAGGTTTGCATGGCTGACTTTGGGCCTGTGACCTGGCAGCTCTCAAAGGAAGCAAAAAGCCATGCTGTTCCCATACAACCTGTGGATCAGGCCTGCAACCCAGCCAGGAGGCTGGCTAACCAAGCTTCTGGCACTGTCACTCCCCATCTCTCTGCTTGTCAGGAGCCCCTCAGTGCCCCAAAGTAGCTGCAGCCCCCCACAGCTCCTTGTGGTGTGTTTGCCGCATGCTGCACTGTGGAGCCTTTCTGGCTCACCCAGCCTTAGCCCCGGGCTGGGTGCAGGTGTCTGCCTGCCTACCTGCTCGCTGCCCTCGTGCTGGAGCAGCCTGGGTGTGCTGGGCTTGCAGGACCAGCAGAAAGAGGCTCAGGGTGAGGACCATGGCCCCCCATGCTCGCAGCATGCTGCTGCTGCTGCTCCAGCATTGCCCACAGCTGGCACAGAGCTGGCAGAGCTGCTCTGTGACCTCATGGCCTCATTAGGCCATGCTCTCCACCAGGGTTCCCCAAGGGGCTCCCACCGGTCCTGAATTCCTGAATCTGCCCACTGTTGAGTTTCCTGTTTCTGCAGGAGCATGGAAGGAGCAGAAGTGGAGAAGGGTGGACCTATTTTGGGAGGCAGCACTGTGCATGGGAGTGCAGAGCCACTCAGGTCTTTCTTCTCAGAAATCAACATCCAAAGCTCCATATAAAGACTTCATAAGAGAGTCAACTGCAAGTGCCTGGTGACTATTTTTGTCAGGCAGCATTCCATCAAGAAACTGGCTCTTCCCCTCTCCTTTTGCTACAGTTTCATTTCCATTAAAGACATAATTTCCTACCTCTGCTACTGTTCTTCTAAAATTGGAGTGCTGCCCCTAAACTCATCCCTAGAGAGCCTGGCTTATCCCCTACCCCCTTCAAATCTAGTTTACAGCCCTCTCAATAAGCCATGTTAACTCCTGAGCCTTTTCCCCTTTGAGACAGGTGTACTCCACTGCAGCCACCAGGCCTGTGAGCTGACCTTGTGATCAAAACCCTCAAAATTCTGCTGGTAACACCTGGCTCTGAGCCAGTATTCACCTGTGTGATTTTCCTGTTAAACACGCTGAACAACAGTGAGTGCCAGATTCTGCACTTACAACAGGGAAACCCTAGATGTATGTACAGACTGAGGAATGAGAGCTGGAGAGGGGAAAGAGACTGCTCTGCTCTGTGCTGGAGCAGCATCACCCTCAAGTCTATGTGCAGTTTAGGACACCATAATGGAGGCCATAAAGCTATGAGAAAGCATCCAAAGGAGGTCTAAGAAGATGGTGAAGGGTCTAGAGGAGACATTATATGGTGTGGCTGGGGTGACTTACGCTACCCAGCCTGGAGAAGGGTAGTCTGAAGACCTCACAGTGGTCTGCAGCTCCCTCAAGGGTGGAAGTGAAGGTACCTGGCATTGATCTCTTCCCTCTGGTGACCAGTAACAGGACCTGAGGGAATGGCCTGAAGCTTTGTCAGGAGAGGTTTAGGTTGGATATTAAGAAAAATTTCTTTACCCAGAGCATGGCTGGGCACTGGAACAGCTCCCCGGGGAAGTGGTCATGACACTAAGCCTGAAGGAGTTCAAGAAGTGTTTAGACAATGCCCTCGGGCACATCGTGAATTCTTAGGATTGGATTCTTCTTGTGGGTCACTTCCAAGTCAGGAGATTCTATGATAACTCTTGGTAGGGGGTTAAAAAATATATCTGTGGTGATGTTTAAGGTCATAGGTTCTCAAGTGGTGTCTGATGTGAGGAGAGTGGGTTTGTATAAAGATCCATCAGCTGTGAGCCAGATGGATACCAATCCTGCAACAGGATATGACTGTAAGCAGGATGTCAAAAAGATTTAAATTATGCAACAACTTTAAGTAAGAAGGAAAAAAAGAGAGGGGGAGAAGCTCATTTTGGAGATGTCAAGAATACTTTGTGTGACAGATTGCTACATTCTTTTGTTTAGGAGGCTAGACAAGGGTCATAAGTGAGAAATAGAGGGAGCACAGCAGCTACTGATTTGTTTTTAATACTCACAATTTTTCTTGCAGATTAGCTTTTCATCATGCTGGAGTCCTCGAGAAAAGAGCTAGAGGGGTGTTTGGTATGGCACACCATGCTCAAATCACTTATGATTATCTAACTCCTTCCACAACACAAGCAATCCCAAACACAAACTGGAAAAAGAGAGTAAAAGCATGGTGATTTCTGATTTTGTCACTGTATTTCAAGAATTGTTCTGCCAATGCACTTCTCTGACATAAGGCTAAAACTACAAGCCACAAAACTCTATGAATGGACAAGAAATACAAGCACCGTTCCCTCTTCACTGGCACACAATAACTTTGCAAACTGGCACTTGGAGGCACTGGAAACAGAAATGGCAAATATAGAATGCCTGATCACTTAAGAAAGATATCCTTACTATGTATATTCTGGACACATTTAGGTACAGTACCTACACCTCTGAGTGAGTCAGCCCCACACCACATACTGTGAGGGTCCCCAGCACACAACACACTACCCAGCCTACAACCAATAATACTGAAAAAATAAGGAGTTCAAAGAGTACAAGGACTGAACTACAAGAAACAGATGGTCTCTAATAGAACATATTTGCAAAGACAACACTTGAACTCCTGCAAAGAGTACTGTCAGAGATTGCCAAGAAGCCACCTGATGCCCAGTGTGATAATATCAGGCAAACAAATGGAAGACACAGTAATCCAAACATCCAACCTTTGTCATTTCCTAGGGCTAAAAATCTTGCAGCCATACAACTTTGACTTTTTTTATAAGGTTTGCCTTAAAATACACATAGAACATTGATGAGTTCTAGGATTTTCAAGTTGCAGCAACACAATGGGAATAATCTCTGTTATGTGAAATAGACACTTAGGAAATCCTGCAGAGCCCTGTTTCACTGAGGGCCAATAACACAGCCGAGTAAAATTATGCCTAGCAAGCTCTCTGGAATCCTGGATGCTTTGGGTCAGAACGTTCCAGAAGGATGGACACCAGAGAGACTTCTAAAGTTACAACTGCCAGCTCTGGGGAAGAAATTCCACACTGAAAGTTGCTTCATGACAAACTGGACAAATCAATTCATTTCCAAAAGCTTCTTTAGCCTTCCTAAGTTTCTGTAGACATAATAATGAAGCATTGAGACAGACATCTCTTCCCATATGTTTTTACAGGAAATTATGACACAGCCTTAGTAAATGGATATGATTAATCATTTATGGAAACATTCTCACTTCTGATAGTACAGGGAAAGGAAAAAGCATTAGTAAAGTTAATATTCTCTCATCTTTTCCACACCATGAAAAAGGAAGAGGGGAAATTGATTCTGCTAGAACTGAAGGAAGTAAGAAAAGCTAGAAATGGTTGGTATTTGGGCTATAACCTATTTTCAGAGGCACTACTGCAAGGGGGGAAACCTGCCTACCTGCATTACTGAGAGGAAGAAGACTAAGCAGACAGAGAGAATGGTCAGAACTTCATACCACACACAGTTCTGGCTGTCAGACGAGAAAATCTTACCCTTTCTGCCTGAACTGTATTGATGGTATCTATAGCCACTTTGCTTTGCACTGGAATTTTTTAACACAAGTTTTTAAGTTTTTTTAACTACTGGCACTATAATATCTCTAGCCATATTTATTTCTTCTGAGCAAAATTTTATCTGGGTAAGTCACCCAAAGAGACACCAACTTTGAGGAGAGAAAAAGAAATCTTAAGATGAAATGTACCGTTCTTTTTTCTAAAAGTGCTGGCACCTATTTGAGTTTGCATTTAGGAGAAACACTCGATTGCCTACAGTTTCACAAAAGAGGAAAAAAAATATTAAGGAAGTATAGTTTTCTATTTTGAATTGAATTGCCCCATAAACAGAAAATATTGTTCTATTTGTTCTCTGTCCAACATGTCATTTTTGCAGACTTCTGTTTTAGTTGAAAATATAATCTCATGTGACATTTATACTACAGATTTTAAAGACAGGTTCCTGCCAGGCTTCGAATCTCTTCAATGAGAACAGGAGGTAAATAAATTCAGAGTCTTTCAAACTGCATTTACTGACTTTTCATGGTCATACTGGAAAACATCAGTGAATAAAGTATTCTTCAAAGAAGCTGCTAGATCATTACATTTAAAACATCCCAAACCATTTCCTCAATCATACATTATAATGTATATTGCTGGAGTTCAGTGATGTCCACACAAAATAGAGATGTTTAATCATTTGTAGAAATATTCTCACTTCTGAAAGTGCAGGAAAAGAAAGGGTCATAGTGAGGCTGGATTCTTCTCTTTCAAAAAACATCATTGGAAATACATGTGATCCCATGGGGCCAAGCATACCCTGGATAAGATATACTTATCATTAGCATGCACTCAAGCTGCTTCATAGGCTGCCAAAAGCATCCTTCCATGGACTTGGTGTGCATAAGAGACAGCAGAAAAAGGAAATAGTGTACTCCTGCTATCATGGTTAGGACTGGTTTAGGCACAGCCACCACGTACCAACAAAGCACTTCTTTAATTGTTATTTTGGCACTGTGCTGTAAATGGTCTTAGGCAAGGAGGATTTTATGAGTGTGAGCATCCTATTGCTCTTTTTCCAGCTCTACCCAGTGTTACTCAAGCTAGGACAGTTTACCCTTACATAGTCCTAACTCACTGGAAAATTGGTTATATTTGAAAATTGAAGGGCACTTACTTTGCAAACTTCAGGTTTAGAAGTTTAATTAAATCTCTCAAGAATGAGGTGCTACTAGGACTCCAAAGTCTTTGGAAGTTAGAAGCCTTGAATTCTACATGAACCCTCTTATCAGAACAGAAATCAGACTCATAGTCTTTCAAGGACAGAAACAAGAAGCAAATTGAATGATGCTGCAGAATTAAACATTGCTATGAAAAGCTGCTGAAAATAAAGCAAGTAGATGCTGTAATCACAGACCTGCAAGCATGAGATAGCAGTGAGTTAGTCTTTGTACCTTACTTTTACAATACATATAAACCCCAAACCATTTCCTTCTAAACTGCAAAAGCAGATTCCCATATTGATAGGGATGCTAGAAAAACACCTTCTACTACAACAGAAGCAAATTTTAAATACACCAAATTATAAACGCACCAGCATTTAATTTGGCATTGAAATATGATTAAGCTTCCTGATTGAAATTGAACAAGAAAAAAGAATTGCAGTCTTGCATGCCTTCACTGATAAAAACCAAGGAAACCTCAGAGCGCTTTCTCACCATAAGAATATTTCCTCCTCATCTCCTCCCTTGCTTAATTACCGATATCTTGAGGTATAAACTGTACAACAGACACAATGCAAAGTAAAACTGCTCTACCATATATTCTCAGAACAAGAAACCTCATCTCTTTCTAAAAGTATGAGCTGTTTTTCACAGTTACTAATTATTAGGTAGGATAAGGAAGAATTCAGGAAAAAAGGACATAAAAAGTCCAGAGCGGCTTAGCACTAAAACAGCAAATGAAAAAGTATCTCTTGTTAATTCTCCCAGTTTTACCAGCAAAAAACCCCATACCAATTATTTAAAACCACAACAACTGTCATGTTGTGCATCAATGCAAGTTCCATAGCATTTATATGCATCAAAAACAAATCTGCAAACAGTGTGGCAAAATGTGTGTTTGCAAGTCAGCAGGAAATCACATGCCTGAAGGGAAATGCAAATGTAGTCCTGCTCACAATCTACTGGTCTTTTGATGGGAAGAGAGGCCAGGATCAACCAAAGAAGACACATGAGAAAGTTTCAAAGACTTTTTATAATTTATTTTTTAATCTCTGTGTCTTTCAAAAGTTTGGTATTGATTTCTTTGATGGAAAACTCAAAACTAGCAAGAAAAACAGACACGTTTCCTTGCTTCCTGATAACAAGAGGGTTGATGTAGTCATATTTATGGACATAACATTGAGTGCTTGTATGTGTCTTTTTAAACAGAGGAACATTCAGATTATTCATTTCAATAAATTTGAAATACATATTTGCTTTTTATAGGATCTTTTAAGTAGCTTCAAAACTATAGCAGGAGAAAAAAACATAGACTTACCATAATTTAGGGTTGTTTAGTAAACCATACATCTGTGGTAAATCCTCTACAGCTCAAACACAATCTCAATAAATAGTCACTCAAAAGATTTGATTTATAGACCTCAAAGACCCTTGATTATAAGATTCTTCACAGACTTACTAGCAAGCCTACTACATTGTATTTAAATAGCAGAGATAAAATAGCAATGAAAAGGAAATAAACTATTGGTTGTTTTTGTCCTAAATATTGCTTTTTTATATATAGTTTGCAGTCAAATTTCTTTGAAACAGAACTGCAGTTTTTGCATTAGAATTTAAAAATCCAAACAAAACAAGACCAAGACAAGCAAAATCTGCAGCCTCATAGAGACCTTGTTAAATTTGCAACTACACCCACAGTTTTGAAGCAGAAAGGACAAAGTTCAGGCTGTGTCCCTTTGAGCACATTTCAGTGTGTGGCCAGAGCTGCTGTTTGACAGAATCCTTGCATCATTGGAGGTAATTCTGCACATGCCTTTGATGACTTCTGCTTACTCTACTTACCTGAAAAAATTCCAAACACAGCTGAAAATGGCAGGGGTGCATTTGTGTGTTTGTTTTTTTTGTTTCCAAATTAAGACCACAAGACCAAAAGGCGAAGTGCTTAAAAAAAAGAGATATTCTCATTGACTGAGGTGTAATTCCCTGCACGTTCCCTGCTCAGCAGGAGCACTGCATTTTTCTCCTAGATGGTGCCTCCAACCACAAAGAAATGCTAGAGCAGACAAGATCCTTTGAAACAATGTCATCTCTACCAGTCAAAAATACCTGTCCTTCCTTCCTTGCTGCTACAAAATGGAGAGAAATAACATTTATCAAAACCCAAGTAAGGCTGATATTAATATGGAAAAAATAAGCAAGAGGATTCTGGATCTCAAAACTTCTGAACTCCATCTGCACCCTCATTCACTTTCCAGTATGCACCCCAAGTGGAAAATGAGTGCACTGGAAACATATTCTTAAGGAATGCAATTTATGGTTATGAGAAAAAGGAAGAAGCAGTAAAGTGAAGCAGAGAATTCTGTCTTTATATTTACAGCTTCTTAAGTTTTTCATCACTATAATTACTGTATGGTTGCTGTTAAGTTTTCTATGCAGTTCAAGTAGAAAAATTGAAAAATGGAGAAAAAGAAATACCACTGTATTGAATACTGTATCAGTCAGTGGCAACACCTTTATGATAGATGCATTCCTGGTGAAAGAAAATGCTGTACATCATATTCATTTTTCTGCCTGGAGACTAACAAGTGAAACAAAATAGAGAAATACCCCTGCAGCTTCCTGTACCAGGAACATTTTGTTTAGAAGAATGGACTAAATTATTCCCATTAACTGGCTCGTTCAACAACGCATAATTTTGGAAAAGTGCTTAAAAATAAAATCAGTGTACAAAATCAAGGGAATAATTTTTCTTCTTATCCAATTTCAAATGCAAATGTAACTCAATGAAAGGCCTATGTTAAAAGCTGATCACATGATTTTGGAACCCCCCTGAGCTGTTTCTGAGCTCCCATTCTGTTCACTCTCTACAAAGCCAAACACGACCACATTGCTTGTCCAAGTAACTCATAAGCTCACAGCTAACTGGTAAGAATCTTCCCTTCTGTCCAGCTTTTAAACTGTCTCCTACAAAAATGACCATGATTTCTTAACATCTGAGGACAGAGAATCATATTTTCTGTTTACAAAGAATATTTTTAGGAGGAAATTAAATTCACAAACCAATGAAGAGTTCATGAAAATTAAAAAGCCCATGAAAATAAACAAAAAAAATATTTATTTTCCTATGACTGCAAAATATATTAGTGCTGTGGAAAAATTCCAGAGTCATACTGGGGAAGGCAATAGAACTGGTAAAGGAGTCCCAAATACACAAAACTTGAGAAATTGTAGGCTGATGAAGAAGAACCTTGAGACCAAGGAGTTCTGACTTTGCCTCTCATCCACCTTGCATTAGAGCCTTCCCTGAAGTCAATGTGTTTTGTGCAGCAGAGAGACACACAGCAATGTTTACACATTTTTATTGCCGCTGCCTTCCCTAAAAGGGTCTGGCTTCTTTTGAAAATAATTATGATTGTCTTTTAGCAAGATATACCTAGTGGAGATGGAAGTCACTACATAATTTCTTACATGAGCAAGTGTAGTGAATAAAGTAAATAAAATCCTACAGTGAAATTCCATCTTTATTGAACTTGTTATTCTCAAGATTGCAGAGGTTATGAAAACATGCTCTGTATCCCCACAGCTACCTGGAAAAACCAATTTAATTACTTCCATCCTACATAATGAAGTTTTATCTTTACCTTTGCATCAAATCCAGATGTATCCTTCAGTTTCATTTACTATTTTGATGGACTTACTTCATCTGGAAGTCTCTTTTGTCTTTTTAAGAAGTATCATCTAGAAGCTCTTCCCATAAAAAGTTTTTTGATTGATGAGCAGATGCTTAGCTCCTAATGATATTTCCGAGGTTAGTCTACTCTAAATGAAACAGATTAGCTAATTTTTAGCCGCTGAAGAATCATCTTAAATAAAGGTCACAGAACATCTCACTATGCAATTAATAAAGATTCAGCTAGTAATTCCTTGATCAAATATTAGTATTTTTGATTGGTCCCAGAAGAAATATCCTTTTTTAATGCAAACCTGGCACATGAATCAGAGCCACAGCTGCTGCCTGATATAATCAGTGTACAATATTCTAATCCCATGAACTCTGACTCAGCAAGCATCTGCTTTCCAAATAAACTTTATCAAACAACGTTTTTTCTTCAGAATTTTGTCAGCCAAGGTTTAAAAGGAAGCAAATTTAAAACCCTTTTGCAGATGCACTTTGAAGTCAAGTACTGTATTTTACCTTCTTTCCAGAAGACATTCTCTAGGAATTTAATTGGTTACGACACTGAGTTACACTGTTTAATTAGTAAAGAGGACACTGTTAAGTTTTTTTTATTGACATTTTATTCAGGCTAAAGTTAGAGGATTTGTTGGATCCACAAAGCTTGATGTGCAAGTTTTAATTGTTAGTGTTTTACTATACCAACAGTCCCTTGGGTAGTAAGGAATTAAGTAAATGCATAACATCCATGAGTAAGTCTGTACATTGATTACCTGTCTGCTTCTAAGCATGCACAGAAGGACATAAATAGTGGAAGTCCAGCCTACCATTCTTTCCGACTACCTTGCAATTAAAATCACAATCTTGTGATTGCAAATTTCCAATGCAGTTTATAGACTGAGACCTTTCCCACCACTGACAGAAAAAAATTTCAGTTGCAGACACTTTCAGAAATGAACAATGTTAATACCCAAACACATGGACTTTTCAGGAGAGGCAGAATTACAGTTTCTGCTCATGTTTTTGCCCTAATGTTGTTTGAAGTGCAATAATTTGGATTGCATACAAGCAGTAAGATCATTCTACACAGCTGAGGGTGAGCCAGAAAGAAGGAACATCACATCACAGCAACATCATCTTATAAAAGGAAAAGCACAAAATTGTAGAAATGGTCACACAGAACCTTGTAACTCTGAGGTCCATCTCGCATTCCACTCAAACCAAGACTATACCAACATTGTACCATTAGGTCACTTGGAGTTTTATCAAGCCAAGTCTTGAAAAATCTTCAAGAATGGGGACTTTGGGTGACCTGTCCCAGTGCCACATGATCCACCTACTGAAGTTCTTTTTCTAATGTGCAGCCTAAACCTCCTCATACACCATCTGCTGTTGCCACTTGTTATATTCTCCATCGCTGCTTAGAAGACCTTGCCATATCTGTAAATGCTTTTCAAGGCATTTCTTCACAATTGGAAAAGCTGAGTTCCTCCAACATCATTCACACAGGATGTGAATTCTACCCCCTGCTCATTGCAGCAGCCCTCCTTCAAAACTTTCCAGTTTCACAACATCCTTATAACACCAAAGTCTTATGTGCAGCCTCACAGAGTGGCACAGAGACAAAATTTCCTCACAACCTGTTGATCTCATTCCTGTGTATACACCAGCAAAGAACTGGTGAGGAGAAATGGTGTAAGGATATAATTAATCCAAAGCAGCCCTAGCACAGCAGACTCACCACTGACAGGTGCAGGTGCACAGGTAAAATGAAACACACAATACAGGGATGCATATTCCATTGCTTCTCCCAAATCTGAGGTAAGCTGAGTTTTCAAATAATACTGCTCCACCATGAGGAATACACTTTCTCCTCACCTCCTTTATGTGTTGGCTTTTATTCCTAGGGGCTTGCTATGCTATCTTTGCCAATTATAACAGGACTCAGAATGTATGGCTTAGATGGCTGCCTGTTTCAGGGTGGATTAATTCACCACTGAAAACATCTCTCTTATTCAACTAAAAGTTGAGGGATCTAGAGCTCCAATTCACTGTGCCTGTGCCAGAGCTCTACAGTGTCTACAAATGAATGAGTCATTCAGGGTGGATACATACAGCATAACACTTTCACAGTCCTTTTTTTAAAAACTGATACAATAACCATTTTCAAAAAAATGTTACGTTATATTCTCTAAGTTATTGACATGTTTGAAGATAAACTACTACAAAACAAAACAGCTTAAAGACAAATTAGTCCTATAATTGGTTAACTGCTGCTCTTTACCCAAAGAAAATTCCATATGCATTCAATCATTATGGATTCATTCAAGATAATTGCCACATTGATATAGTCTAAAGTTTTTTCTAAAAAGAAACAAACATAAACATCCATTGTAAGACTCCATCTTTCTCCAATGTTACAAAGTTAAAATAAAACCTCTGAACTGAAAACTAAATGTTAGAATTAGCATAAGCAACTATAATTGATGTAACAGCCTAAGCAATGTTAGAATTAGCATAAGCAACTATAATTGAGGTAACAGCCTAAGAAATATTATTCCCTATTATTTCTAATAATTGCTAATGAGTTCAGAGTAAAACATATTCTGTCCTAGTTGAATACAAATATATGATTAACTAGTACAGTAATAAAACAGGTAATTTCAGTAGAGGAAAGCTTTACAGAAGTCTGTCTTAGTGCCATAAGAATGAGAAATCTCACAGTCCTAGGACTGACTTTTTTAGCTTACTTAAGTACTATATTCTCATTTTCAAAAAGCTACTTGAACAGCTCAAATCAGCTCCCAGTTATATGCTGTACTAGTTTTACTGAATTTTGACTTTTCAGGGTTTAGTCCCAGCCAACAACCAGTAAGTACAATGCAGCTGCTGCCTCACCCATCTCACTCTCCATGGGGTGTGAGTTAAGACCAGTCTAATAATTGAAATGAAATGGTTGCTATTATTATTGACCACACCCACTGGGATCTGACAACCATCCATCTCTCATCCATCTTGCCAATGTATTCCTAAAAACTGGCTCTCCCTAGCAGGTCCCTTGACCTTACTTTGCTGTAGGGCAAAACTGACTTTCCAAAGGACTTGGACTCTTCTCTTCCCCTTCTCAGAACTTCCTCTTCTGTGACCTCACATGATGATCTCATCAATGTACTGGAGGTGCTCCCCAGCTTCACCCTGTTCCAGTGCAACCTGGATCAGTCCATGCTAGCTGGCAGTGCTGTGTGTCCACCCCGAGAATGTCAATTCCAGGTGTACTGGACACCTTCAAAAGTGAAAGTAATCCATAGCCTATATTCTGCCACCAAAGGGATTGAAAAAAATC
This sequence comes from Petroica traversi, assembly GCA_025920805.1. Taxonomy (NCBI): domain Eukaryota; kingdom Metazoa; phylum Chordata; class Aves; order Passeriformes; family Petroicidae; genus Petroica; species Petroica traversi. The sequence goes on from JAHLSL010000014.1 coordinate 12,717,264, forward strand.
CATTAGTGGGATCAGCTGTGCTTTGCCACTTGGCTGCCTTTCCCTCAAGTTCCTACTGACATATCCTCCTCAAATTGCTAGGATTAAGTATTTGCCCCTATTATTTGCTAGGATTAAGTATTTGCCCACACACTCTGCCACTCCTGACTACCCAGCCTCAGGACAGATCTCTGGCTGGCATTCTTAAATAGTTGTTTAATCTTAAATAAGACCTGGAACCCATTCAGAAGATAAAATAATAGGAACATGCTGGTTTGAACATCCCAAGTATATTCAAAATTCTGAAGAGCTATTGTTACTATCCTGGAGGGGCGGGAGAAGAGAAAGGGAAGTGCCTCTGTCATTATATGGGTCTCAGAGGAGAAAAAGTAAATGGTAAAAGAAACTTATTTATAGTTTCCCAGAGTATAGATATGACTGCAATGCTGAGAACAAATACCAGATTAGTTTCACGACCAGCAATTCTATCACATCATAAACCAGTGTTTGTTACAAAGTACAACGTGATAACCTTACTCCAGTTCCCACAGGTATTAACCAACACACAGGGAACATCTACTGCAAGTAAGGGATTACATAATGCAACTTTAAGAACAGCCCCATCCACTTTGAGAGAAAAGCAATCATTGTGACCAGTGAATATTAAGTACAATGAATGCTTGTAACAAATCTGTTCTAACACATTCTAGGCAGACATGTCATTAACTCAATCCACTGAGGTCCACCTTGGGCATCAAAAAGACTGTCTTGGCTTAACCCAGCTGGCAACCAAATATCACAGACTACACACCCCCTGTGGGATGGGGAGAAAATTCAGAAAAAAAGGTAGAACCTGTTAGTTGAGATCCGAACAGTTTAATAATTGAAATAAAATCAAATATAATTATGATAATAGAATGAAATGAGAGATTTACAAAAAGAGAAAGAAACCCCAAGCAGAACAAGCAATGCACAGCAATTTCCCACCACCCACTGATGGATGCCCAGCCCATCTCCAAGCAGCCATCAGTCACTCACAGCCAGCTCCCCCAGTTTATATATTGGGTGTGGCATTCCATGGTGTGGAGTGGCCCTTTGGCCAGTTCAGGTCAGCTTCTCCTAGCCATGCTCCCTCCCAGCTTCTTGAGCATCTCCTCACTAGCAGGGCATGGAAAACTGAAAAGTTCTTGACTCAGGGTAATAGCTACTTAGCCACAACTAAAACTTCAATATGTTCTCAACATCATTTTCACGCTAAATCCAAACCACAGCACTGCAGCAAGTACTAGGAAGAAATTTAACTCTATTCCAGTCAAAGCCAGGAAAGTCTACATTATTACTTTTAATCCACTACACACTCAAAAGTTCCTGCACTTCTATAATTATTAACAACAAGATATTAGCTTTGGTTTCAGGCCTCATTTAATGATACCCAACTAGAAGATGACACTCCAGGTCCTGCCATCATCCTCACTGAAGATTTAAATTTCATGCAGGTCCTACAGGCAGAGATACAAGTAATACAGAAATCCATATAAACTTGTGCTCTTGGAATGGCAACACAAAACAGGACACTATCACCAAAACACTGTCCTCATGGGGGAATGGAAGGAAAAGTTGGAGAGAGAGCCTTGAAAATCCCAAATCTTAGTTCAGCCTAAGAGGTCTGAAATGGCAGGCACGGTGGGAGCCAGTGTGACTGCTCTGGAGATGCCTGCTTCAGCAAGTAGCCCCACAATAAAAGATGTAAATATGGCAGAGTAAAGAAAAGTGTCCAAGGAGTATGTGGGCCACAAAAGAGAGGGGAAGCAAGAATTCTCTGGCCATCAAAAGGACAAGCAGAACAGATAGAAAGGGAAGACGAAAATCAACATTGGATACTCATGAATAACATGAAACTGAGATAAAGACTAATCATATGCTGACAGGGAATAAAAATAAACAGGGAATCACAAGGTAGAGGTAGGTATCTGGGAAATGAGAGACTGAAGAAAACAGACAAATGCAGGAAAGAAAGTGACACTGAAGTCACAATGTTTTATTTATCTCAGATTTATGTGTTTTGATATTCATTTGTTGAAGGAAAGATTCCTTTTGAACCATCAATCATTTTTGCAAGATGTGAGAAGCAGTTTTTCATCCAGACTCCCTATTCCCATTTCCTTTTTCCTAGCTTTTTCTAAGACCAACAGATCACTTTCCTAAGCTATCTACTGATAGCACTGTACAGCAAGGCAGCAATTCTGGGTGTACAGGCATACCATGCACACTCTTCCTCAACAGCAAAGCAGAGGATGGAGGGGAGGCTACCTTTCTTCTGGGGAACTGAGCACAGCAAGAAGGACCTGCCTTAGAGAGACTGCAGTGTCTGCAAAGAGAAAGTCACAGCTCAGGCTGTGTGCTGCAGCTTCACACAGAGACTGCCCAGAGCCAGCAGCCAACACCCAGACCTCAGCAAGTCAAATTGAAGGAAAATTCCTCAGTATCAGAGGAGTCAGTGCAGCATTAGCTGCTATTAGAGCCATTAAACTGTCCAGAAGCAAACACCTTTTGAACAGAGACAGTGGTTTTAAATCAACAAAAATGCTATATACTTTCTTTTAATTCCATCTTATCTACCTACTCTGGGTTTTCTGGATTTAAGAAGTTACTTATTCTAGCTTTGACTCAGATAAAATCACTCTTCAGTTCAAAATCCTTTTGTCTTCTTCAGAGAGCTTATTATAGGATAAAGATCTGTGTACATCAACCTCAAAGGTCTGACTCAAAGATTTATTCACAGAGCAAACAAGGAAAGTAGGATCAAGCCTTCATCTGGAAAAGACCTTGTTTTGCCATGAACAGGTTCGCATTTAGGATCTCCCAGAAATTAACTGTGCTATTCTGTGACCTCGCCAGAGCAAGCCACTGCATAACCACGCACAAGGACATGTCAACATTCTTAGAGGACAAGAGAACTGGCAGTAACCTCACTTTCAGTCTAGAAATTCCTGGGAGTCACTGAACTTAAGACAGAGCAGTGCAGAAGAGCGGAATTGTCCAGCACAATTTATTTACATCTCATGGCTTCCCTTTCCAGGAGGTGCATGTAGCTTCCAGTGGCTGTGTAGGGAAACATTGCCCAAGCCTGACCAATTTACTGCCCTTGAAAGGAGCAGATTCTGGCTGTAAGAGGCAAGAAAGGGCAGCAGCTGGAACAGGAAGAGATCTTCCCTGTGATTTGGGTATTCCAGGCAGTTCAGAGCACAGCAGGTCTAACTAGGTTGATGGTTACTGAAGAGATGTTGCTTCACAGAGCCTAATGTAGAGGGATGCAGTATGGAATATTTCACAGAAACCTCTATGACTTTCTTTGTTTAGCAAAAGGAAAAAAAAAATCAAGGGTGGATGGTGTCTGAATCTATGCTGTAACTGAGGAGAAACTGTAGGTATGGACTTCTGTGGGAAATGCAGAGACAGCTTTTAAGGCAGAGCTAGAACACGGTGTACAGTACCAGACTCATCACACATTGGTTTACCAGAAACAGAGTGAAGTCCAGTACCTTCTCTTCAAATTAAATCACTCATGAGGAAAGGATGAGCTGGAAGCTGATTTTGACTGAATTAACCTGTCAACTCATGGCATATGTCATGTACCTTGATTCTCTTTCCTCTGGAATTCCCTGGAGAGACTCCAAGACAAGTGAGAATGACTTTGAAATGAGGCCTCTACAGACAGGGATCACTTGCATGAGAGACAACAACCAGACTCCAAGCTTCTGAAGTGCAAGGGTCTGTAATTACTCAAACAAAAATTGAAGCGAGGGTTTTCTTTTTCTTTAGAGACAAAAGATAACACAGGTCATGCTATACTTAGGTCGTCACTTATATTAAAATCTTGGTGTTCTACTCCACAATAGATGTGTGCTTTCATCAAAGTTTGCCACTTTTTTCCCCATGCTGACAACAAAAAAAAAAAAGCTTAAAATTACAGAGAAGGTGATATCTTGCTTTCTTAAAAGCACAGGCTTCCATGAGCAATCAAGCAGTTATTTCCAACCCCAGATCTTCATCCCCCTAGGCTTCCCCAGCACCTTTTCTTCCAGAACTGTGTGCTCTAAACTGTATTTGCTACAATTATGAGATTGTTGCTGGAGCAAATCAGGATGCCTTGGTCTTTAAAATGCATTTAGCCAAGTGATAATAGGCAAGCATTGGCTTGTAAATGTTTACTGCTGTTTCGTGCATTATTCCTCCCTTGTTAAACTGCTGCAAAAAGATTACATGCAATTTAAAACTTGATGGATGTATACATACCAGAGCAAGAGGCATAAGAAATTGTTACATTACTGCTAAAATGATTGAGACCATGTGATTACAGAAAGCTCCATAAAATCCTGGAAAAGACTTTGATTCAGTAGAGTGGAATAATACCAGAACAACATCCCAACAGCACGTTGTTCAACAGGACACAAGATTCTCAATAAAAAGACATTCAGGAAAGACCAATATTTTTACTTTGCTCAGAACACCAATTAAGTCCATTCTTCTCTTTTCTGCACTATAAATAAAGCAGTTATCAAATGTAAAATACCACCTTCTAGTTTTTTCCCTTAGTTATATTAATAAATCTGTCATGAAACTTTAGTTTCATGAATTTAATAGTTTGGGGACACTGCAGTGTAAAAACGTCTGGAAATTTTGCAATAAACATGTAAGAAAATGCTATTTGTTTTAAAACAAGTCAGAATAAAGTTATTTATCAATATAATTCTGCTACATTCTGTTTATTTAATTCTTTTTTTCAAAAATCCTCACTGGTCTTTCCCAAAGCAGCAGCCTAGCACTCAATTCAGGCAGACAGACAATGCAGATAGGCAAAAAACGGAATTTTCACACTGGTCAAGATCAGTGGGAACCAATCCAGGTCAGCTGCATGTGACAGCTATGGCAAAGGGAAGGAAAGTCATATTGTGCTTGGCTATCCCAGTTCCATACTTCACACATTATTTATGACCACTCACCAACACAGCTAAAATTCATCACAGCTAATTTAGGTGTCAGAATTCACATCTCAAAATTTTGAGGTTTTGCCACCCTGAGTGTACCTTTAATTTTTAAGATCTACACAGAAGAAAGTGGATCCACAAACAAAACCTGCTGCCCAGTTGATGTCTGTCAATCCACGCAGATAATAGAAAGGCCAGTGACAATTAATCACAAATTGCACCAGCTATTAATGTGAGAAACTCTGGTTTGGAAATGATGACCTGATAGCTAGCATAGGAATATCAATCATGCAGACCAGCAAATCAGACAGCAGAAAAGTCATAAATCTTGACTACCTCCCAGCCTTTGGGAAGAAACACCTTCTAGTGTTGAAAGGTAAGCTATACTTCATCAGCTTCATATTCTTCTAAGAAGAACAAAAATAAACCAATTTGACAGAGACAAAACTGCTGTACCCTTAGGGATTGATTAGTTCTTGTATGTATTCAGCTGTCACTCTGCACAAGTGTCCCTGATACAGATGTCCAAGTGCAGGTAACACAAAATTTAGAGAGTACATCCGATGGACAGCTACCTGGCAGAGTAAGGGACAAGTTCTGGCGCATGGGTCTTGAAAAGCACGATTTGCTTGTGCAGTATTTGTGCAGCATCAGTTCAAACCACAGAACCAGCATCACCCAAACACTCCCTACAGCTTTTCCAGCAGCAGCTGTGTGATACATCTGCTCTGGCAGACTGGCAATGAGTCTGTGCTGTGGCATCTAACAGAGAGGCAGTGCTTGTTTGGCTTCTTGCTCCTCAAATTCTGTTTATTGCTCAACATTCCCAGGCAACCCTGCTCACCCCTGACACCTTCTACAGGCAAGAGAGAACAACACCTCCACACCTTCCTTAAGGAAAGAGGCAAAAAAGCATATTCAGATATTTGATTTGAGATATTGGTACACTAATAGCAACACTATAGAGGAAAGCAACTTTGAAATTTTATTTTAAGTACAAAATCCCTACAAACAGCTAAATATTATGAGGAAACATAGAAACACAGAAGCATTATTATTTGAGCTCAAATACTCTACCTGCAAGGTATTTTTGAGCAATGCTGTAAAAGAAAAATAATATTCAAACCTATTAGTGACTACGAGCTCCTTTCCATTGAGGACATTAATTTTGAGGACATTAGAAGAGACAGCACAAGACCTGATACAATCTTAAATAATCATAGCTCAATTAGTAGGAATTAGAAAAATTGTGCTGTTATCTTCAAGTCTGGAAGAAAAAGGCTTTGGGCTCAGTTATGGAGGCATTAACACATCAGATTAAAATTACACATGAGTAAGAGGAATAGACAGTGTTACGAAACAAATGCCTGGACATTCTAAATGTTACGAAACAAATGCCTGGACATTCTAAATGGAAGCAGAATTGGAGGAAAAAAAAAAAAGGTGATCCCCAAAAGAAATATTAACTTTTAAAATGGTGTTATTTCAATGTCTAAGATAAATTAAAGGAACTCAAAACTTTTTTAAATAAAATTTGCAGGACTAATATTTACAAGGTTTTGAATCATTTTTTGTACATCTGGACACTTTAAATGTTCTCTGTACCCACTCGAGGCACGAACAAAGCAACTGGTTGCATCTTTCTGTGTACTCTGCATTGTTTTACTCCTTAAGTTATCTTGAGATTTCATTTAATGAAATTTGCTATCCTGCTAGCCATAAGGGAAGGAAGAGATGCATTAATGTGGAATTTCAGAGAAAAACACTGAATAAATTACAGTATGTAACTGACCCTAAAATGCAGGTAAAGCAGGCAGCCAAGCAGATCTGTGATTTCAAAGAAAACAAACAGAAAACAGTTGTTTAATCTCTAAAGGCAATATCCAAAGGCCTATCCCACATCAGGAAGAGTGACTTAAAACCAAATGGAGTAACACCTTGCTTCTAGATAAAAAGCTATTGGGGATTACTTTAATAGAGAACACTTAAGTAATCATGTTTGATGGGTAAGACTGCATCATTTATCAAAAATCTATGCTAAAATTTAATTTTCCATGTGAGTCAAAGGCAGCAGTGGCAGCACTGCTTGTTGTTGCTGATCTGTGGCTGCTGATGCCTTCTGAAGTGGAAATGATGGATACCACATGTTCTAGTTGTGATTAAATTTGCTTTGACAAAGCAGCATGGAAATCTGATTTTCAATAGACTCTTGCATTTCACCCAGTGCTGAGTAAACAGATACACAACATAATGCTATATGCTTGTCAAGCTGATGGCTAATTCATTCTGCCAGTCCAATCAATCTATCCATTAAAATATTACCTGTCAATATCAAGTAGGTTCAGCTTGGAAATTGCATGGGAATGGGAAGCTGTTTAGAAGTAAACAATGCCAAATGTGTCACAGAGCTATTTCTCCAGGTCCTCCCAACAGCTTCAGTCAGCAGAAGCCTCTTGCTTCAGCCAGCTTCTCAAACTTCTCACCATGTCACAGGACAAAGGCACAATGTACCAAAACCCACTCTTGCTGTGTTGCTGCTCTAAGAGAAGGAAGCAGAAAATAACACTGAGAATACAGCTTATCTAAATACTATTATCCCAATGCTAGAAAAAACTGCACTAAACTGCCTTCAGTGGGAGACATCCTTCATACCTTGACTGATAGGGGATAGGAGCTGGCAAAACACACGGATGAGATTTTTCACTGCACTGAACGCAGGCACCCTTACATAACCTTTTAGTTTTACCCTTCATTTGGAGGAAATTAGGATATTACCCACTAATCTTTATGGGCAGCAGCTCTGTGGACATTCCTGCCCTCTCTGCAGTGCCTGAGTGCTCCTGCCAGCTGTCATAACCACACATGTGTGATGCTCCCTCTATAATCTCTGCTTTCAGCATTCAGCTCCTCACCACACAGCAAATCAGCATGGCAAGTACTCTGAGTGTATGCTGAATATATCACCTAAAAAACCCCCCTCAAAAATACCAGGGTAATGATTTTTGTCCTTTTCTTCTTTTTTTTAACAGAAGGATGTTTAGAATCACAGTATGGTTATTAAATTGTAAAACAACCCCTACCCTTTGACAGTGTCAAATAGAGCAGTAATTAGTGAGCTTAACTGAATCAAGGTGAAAAATAAAAATGTGCCAATAAGCACTAGCAACCATTTCCTGTTCTTCCTATCCTTGGCTCTTTGGACCTTTAGAACCTCTAATATAATCTCCTTCCTAAGAGAATGATTTAGTTCAAGTTACACCAGGAGAAAGCTGAAAGCCCTTGGTTCATGGTCACATAATGTGACAGGAATTGCTTCACTTAGTCAGAAAATCATAATTGATTAATGTTTGTTAGCTACAGAAAATTAAAATATACTCCAAGTTCTTGCAGTTTTTTAAGAAACTTGCTTTGTTTTCAGATAGTTCTTTTGAAAGCCATCTTTATTCAAAGTAGGCTGAGGTTAAACCCAACTAATAATTTACCAAATCCAGAGTAAGCAACAGAGGTTCAAATAACTGTAGGAAACAAAGTGAAGAACTAAAGAGAAAAGGACTTAGCACAGCTATATCAAGGTCAAATCTGAAAGCTCTCTTTCACTTTCCTCCAGGTGATTTCAACACACACTGAGGTTGTCTGCATGCCCTTTCCTAAGAAGCAGTCCTTCCTACAGAGAGCCCACTCCTAGCAGCATGCCTTCACTTTCACAAGCATTGTCCTCTTTACACTCCCCTGGGGCTTCAAACAGAATTATGTCCCTTGAAATTTATTTACAACCTCTTCTCCTGTCCTCATAATTTCATTACCTCTCCTTTATTCAGAAGGGAATCTTGTCACTCCTCTTTTTCTTTCCTCAGATATGTAGGAATTCCATCGTAGATAAGGCAACATCTCTCAAGTAGGCAAAATCAACTGCTAGATGGGATAACAAAATAAATGCACTTCAGAAATAATGTCTTGGGGGGCAAACCTGAGGGGTGTTGGGGGGCTCATATTTTTCCAGAACTCTGTTCTTCCTTCCAGGAATCACCAAGTCTTATTACCTTGAAGAAAGAACTAACAACCACTACCCTCTCAGCCTAGATCTACCAGCAGATAATTTCTGGTGCGTTCTTGGTGACATTTCCTGCCAGAAGTCCATGAAAACTGAGCAGTCTGAGCTATGGCTACATTAAGTATTTGTGGGGGATGACACCTCAGAGGCTGAGTGACAGACTAGGTAGATAAGAAGAAATATCACACAAGGCATCTGGAAAATTTCCACCAGGAAGAACACAGAAGGGGCAGCTACTTGGTGCACTCCAGCTCAGTATCCCAAGGAAAAGACACATGTTCAAAGGACTAAAATCAGAAGTCCTGGGGCATTTTAATTTGTTGAACAATTTTAATGGGACATGAGAAACTTTTCTCTACCAGGCATGTTACAAAGACTGCTAGAAATTTTCTAAGTAGAAAGGGATGGCATGAGACATCATAAAGGCAAGAAGTTCCAGCTGGCACGAGAGACATGGTTTGAATACTGCATAGTTCTGTTTCACTACTGAAGTACTAGACTGACTCTATCTCAGTTTATTTTACTTAAAAGGTCTAAGACTTTGGCCCAATAAATTAGGGCTGAAACCTGAAGCACCTTCATCAGCACTTATGCAATGATATTCTGTACTACTAAAAATGCTAACGAAAAGATTCCCTCTAAAGTGCTTCAGAAATGGTTCTTAAACTCTTGTGAGATTAATTTTAGCAGTTTCAAGAACACTTTTCCAATAAACTGCCCCATGTGCCTAAACTTCTGTGCGAATTTTCAATTTTTAATTGTTGAAAATAATTTTTGAGGAACCAAACCAACTGTTAGAGTGGAGAAAAATATCAAACTTAAGCTCTGGGTAAATATAAAGGAAATAGGAAAGCATTCATTTGAGTGTCAAAAGAGACTGGACAGGAAAAAAATGAGGCCCATTGAATGACTGTTAATCATGTCTTAACTAGATTAGCATTACAACTAAGAGATAAATTAACCAGAAGACATGAAGTAGTATTGTCTCTCTCAACACCAACACAAACAGAACCAGCAAATTTATCTTTGACAAAATAGAAACACCTCTTGTAATTAAAGAAAAAGCAAGGTAATATTAATGAAAGTAGAACAAAACACTATCAACAAGAGCAGATGAAAGGAGAGATGGAGGAAAGGTACAGAAAGAATAAAATCGAGATGTGAAAAAACTATAGTTAAAATAAAAACTTACAATACCTAAAAATCTAAGTATGTCAACCCCAAACATTTTCCTTAAGGAAACCTTATAGGAATAAACTCACCAGAAGTAAACCTATGAATATATGACATATAAGAGTATTTACTCATGTAGTCATTAGGAAAAAAAAAAAAAAGCAGTAAATTTTTTTCTGGAAAGTGTCTAAGCAGAGATGCTCCCCTGGATGGTTGAGGTTTTGTCACACCTTGAGGGGTTTCAGAGCTGACTTGAACCAAGTGTGTCTCACTCTCAGGCTTCCTCCTACAATGGGTTTCCCCCTGCTACAGAAATCCTGACATTTACACTCCATGCACCAGAATTACAGTAAGGCAGAAATATTCCCACATTTGCACTGTAATGGAAACCTGGAAAAGTTGCACCCAGTGGCTGCAAAGGCAATGAACACCAAGACAGAAAAGGGTGTTTTTCCAACACAGGACTACAGAAAGAGTTCTTGAGGGTCATCACAGCCTGCTAGGAGAACAACATAAAGACTCAGGAATGAATTAACAAGATGTTCACTGGTTTTAACATGGAGCCATCCACTGAATATTTATTCTGGTTTTTAATTATTTTTTAAGACACTCTGCATTCTAATACTTTCACAGCTATGGATACTTCTAAGTGAATGAATAGGCTTTAGCACAAAGACTATACTTAAAAACATTTGGTATGTTCATTTTTCAGTGCAAATTATGTGTAATTTGTCACCAGTTCATATCCTACTGCTAATTGATTAGGCAACATTTCAGAAAGCAGCCACACCAAAGTAGCTTGGGATTTAGATTTCAGAAGGGAGAGGAAGTGGGAAATTGGCCATTCAGTGTTTTTATCTTGAAAAAAATACAGTATAATTTTCAGGCAAACATCTTCAGAGGTTTTTGGCTCTTTTCAACACAGATCTATTGCCATGGATAGCTGATATTATTCTTGCAGCATTGTGTACCATTAAGGTGTTGAACAGTGCAACAAATTTCTTGTTATCTTGGTTCTAGATAGTATGATATGTTTCTCTAGGACAATAACAGGCTTGCTGTATTGTGCATTACATTTGTTTTGTTTCCATTTTTTTGATTCTACAAGCAACCTTTCTGTTCATCTGGGCAGACTTTACAATTCACCATCACTACTGCTTTCCCATGTCAAAAATAATCTGTAAATTTAAATTGCTTTTATCATTATGCAGTGGTAAAACAATGATTTGAAACCATATAAATTCAGGAAGCAGTATCCCAGCCAAACAGAATCAGACATTTGAAGAAATGTGCATAATTGAATCCAGAAAACATGCATGCTCACTCTTACACAAAGATTCATTTGATTCTAGATTATACATTCCTTGGAGAAAAAAAACCAAGCCACAAGTCAAAATAATTTATTGATTAGCAACAGACTAAGAAGTAGCATGGGCCAACATTAATGCATTACCAGTGATAAGGAAACCTAGGAAATACTTCATGCCATTCACTAAGATAACAAAGTAACTTCTATATCAAATTTTTCTTTGACTGAGAGCATTTTGATGGGTGGCATTGATTAATACATTGGTTATAGCACTAAGTTTTCGTCTGACCACCCAAAATCAACAGAAATTTTATTGCTATTCAACCACTACCAGGCAAAATCACAGGTAAATATAAATCACAACGTTATCAAAAGCCCACAGCAGTCATAAACTGAATATTAAAAAAGAAAAATTTTAAAAAGTTTTATCCAAGAACAGTTTATCAATGATAAATACACAATATGCCACTGGATCTTGCTATATAAATCAGGAAAGAACTGCCTGAGACAATGTTAGCCTGACTAATACCTAAGTTAACAGTCCACATCAGAGACCTCACTTCACCCTCAGTGTTCATAGCTAAATATTTAGTCCTTCTATTCTGCAAGGTCCTGTCAAGGTCAGCACAGCTCTCCTGGCCACCTCCAGTGCCAGAGGCAAAGGAAGGAGGGAATTGTCCCACACATATCATTACCAGCCACTGTGTAATCTGTTAGCTGCACACATCATTATCTCTCACATTAAAAGCATCGTAAGGTTAAACAAAATAGTGCATAAAGCTTCCCTACCAACTGATACACTCAGGAACACACTCAGATATAAGATACAGATGGATAACACCAGACTGTTAGTGCTGGGAAAGCTCTGATAGCTCCATCATCAGGTGTTTTGCATACACAGTTTCAAATTACAGTGAATTAATATTACGATTTTTATCAGCAGATAAAATTAATTCTTTCATTGTCAAATATTAGCTCTCTTTTTCATCTTTAAATTCATGCATGAAATACTGACGACACAAGCAAGACTTACAGTCATAGCAAGAGTATATTAGCGCCCTCAGATACTATTAATGTTTTACAATTTAAAAACTGTATAAAGCATTTGTGCAGTACATTCTTTTCCAGATACTTGTTCACTCAGAACACTCAAACTTGAATTACAGCTGACAAAATATTTGGATTTTGTTAAATTTTATCTAAGTCTCTGGTTTGGAATATAAGTGAACACTCCTAAGTTTGTCTCAATTTTTAAGTGACTTAAGCAAATTAAGGCCATTGCAACTCTGAAGCAGAAAGGTTAAACAAGGATTTGATCTAATTTAACTAACAGAAACTTGGCCACTTAGCGAATTCAAAGAGATGGAAACTAATTTAATTAATCTACTTTAAAAATCAATTTGGATTAGTTTTCCTGAATGACCCTATGCAGACAAGCCCCCATTCTCCTGCTAGCCTGCACATATCGATACGAGATGATTAGTTCTCAAATAATAAACTGCAGAATCAGCTAACAAATATACCAGCTGACAGTAAAATTATTTACTTCTCCAGGTTCAGCCTGGCAAAGAGAAGGCTCTGGGACACCTTCCAGCAGCTTTCTAGTACCCAAAGGAGGCCTACAGGGAATCTGGAGAGCAACTTTTTAGAAAAGTTAGGAAAAATAGTAATGGATCCAAAACATAAAGAAGGCAGGTTTAGAATAGATATAAGGGGGAAATTCTTTACGGTGATGGTGGAAATTCTTTACTGTGAGGCACTGGAAGAGGTTGCCAGAGAAGCTGTGGATGTCCCATCTCTTGAAATGTTCAAGGCCAGGTTGGATGGGTCTTTGAGCAATCAGGTCTAGTGAAAGATGTCCCTGCCCATGGTTTGGAACCAAATGGTCTTTACTTAAAAGATCCCTTCCAAATCATTATGTGTGTTTATGATTCTGGCTATGTAATGATAATTGTTATTGAAACAGCAACCAACAGCAGAAACCAACCAGCTAACATCAGCCAAGCACACTCCCTGTTGACTTAATTCCAGGTCAGCATCAGTGACAGATTTAAAGACAGCCAAACAAAGACCTCAGGTGGGGCAATGCCAGGCGTGACTGTGTCCTGTCATCCTCAGGTGCTGGATGGATATTTCCAGATCTGCATCACCTCCTACATGCCTGATACTCAACAGAAGCAAACAAGATAGTAGGTAATACTGGGGAGAGGAACATTGAGAAATGCACCCTGTTGTACTTTGGCATCTGCCTGTGGGGTACATTGAGTTTTCAGTGAAGGCCAAACTCACAGTTTGCATCCACACTTGCATAGCTTTTTCTATTGGGAGTACAGAGAACTGAGATTTCCCCCTACATTTTTCACAACATTGTATTGACTGGAACAGTTCTCCCTTGCCTACTGTAACCCACCACATTACTAGTTAAGAGCAGGTAAGCCATTTCTGCAAAACATTAGACTTCTAAATCACTCTACAGCAGGTTCCTGCTTTGTTTTCTAATAATTTCTCCCCCAACATTTTCAGATGTAAATATTGACAGTTGTTTTAACTGTAAGCAGGCCTAAAGAAATTTGGTGCCCATACACAAGTTTGCCCAATATCATCACATTTGGAGCTCCCATTTTTCCTGCTCTGTTTGGGGATCCTAATTTTTCACACACACATTTGAGAAAACACAGATGAATACAAACATCGCTCAATTTTTCTTCCTCCTCTTTAAATTCAGCAGATCTTACTATACAGCTAGCAAGTAAATATTTAACAAGTAATAAGCATTCAGCCATTAAGATGATTCTTGTTTACTTTGCCTCGTGGCCTTTATGCCTTGCAATGTCTTTATTCTGTGTCGTTTTTTGCTTGTTGTGTACAAGGAGGGGAAGGCATTTTTCTAATCAACTCCTATTAATTCAAATGTATCATAGATTCAACATCAATAGGGACAATAAACCCATAGAGAAGCAGCAGCATCAAATGCTGCCAGAAGAGAGTTAAAAATACTTAAGGGAAGAGAATACAGTCTCCTTCACACCTACTCCCATTGGACTGAAAAACAGCTGTATCTGAGTTACATGCAGCTCCTGTGTGACAGAAAAAAAAAACAATTTTTATCTGCATTCTTTTATATACTAACACTCCTAATCAAATACATACCTCATGATTATTTGACTCTCTGCCTTTCAGTTTTTATCGTTTCCCTGAATATTTTGACTGCATTAATCAAAAAATAAAATCAACAGGAAAAGAGATTTTTCTCATAAAGAAAATACATTATTTACTGAACCATATCACATTTGTCTTTCTAAGAGTTGCACTCAGATGCTTTTCTGAGAGTAATTTAGGTTTTAAAAAAGGATGCCAAAACAATTGTGTGACACATTTATCCTCAAAAGATCCCAAGTTTAATCCAGGGTCCATTCTGTTCTTTAACCACCTATAGCCCTAGCAATGCAGTATTTTATCATATTCAAGTGGCTAGACACAAAGCAGAGATTTAAAATGTGATTTCAAAGTGTGACATCACACCTAAGTGGTTTTTCTTCTGTTTAAAACCTGCAGCATTTTAGGAGCTCACATCATCTCTTGACTCCCTGAAGTTTGTTTATTATAATGAGCATTTTCAAATAGGTGAAGACATGCTTCTGAACAAATTAGATTCAGGAGAATTATGGACTGATGAAAAAAAATCTGAGTAACATTCAAAGAGCTAGCCCCCCATATTACCCATTTAAGCTCCAGTGTTAACAATCAGCAGCTCCAAAACTTTCTCATATATTAGAAAACCACCACCCTGTGTCATCACTACTCTCTAAAAACAACTGTGTAAGGTTTTGCCCATTAGGTATCTGTCTGAACACACGAACATCTAAGGAGAGCTGTTTGACCTAAGCAGAACTGTAACTGTGAACCACGAACTTTTTTAATGCTGCTACCAAAACAAAAACATAAATGTAAGGAATAAGGATGCCCAAGTGGCTATTTCATTAAACTGGAATCTTTCACACCTCTTCAGGGTATTGTAATGGCACTCATCAATTCTGGCATTCAAAGACAGCAAATGATTTATAGCCAACTACACTGAACTAATTAAAAGCATCTTGCATAGTGCAAGATGAAAATACTGTCATCTGCCTGAAGCAGGGCATAGGTGAAAACTATGCTGCAGAAATATTTACCAGCAAGTTTCTTACTTGTTAGAACTGAATACACAGCAAGCAAAAGTCAGTGTTCCCAGTGTTCACATGGATTCGTCATTCAGAATAATCAGATCAAAGGGGAAACAAGATGAAAATAAATCAAGAGCTCTGTATTCAATAATACTATCTACACTCCCACGTAGTACTTTTTCTTAGTAAATATAAAAGCCCTTGATTATAATTACAAAAAGCTAACAATTAACCTATTTCAGGGTATAATTTACCAGATGTTTTTACAATTTTCTATGCTAAAAAGAACTGCTGGCTTCTAATGAGACTACTGAAAATACATTTAAACTTTTACCACCACTTTATAGAAACATCATGGGTAAAGCATTCAAGATATTGATGGCAGCGTACTTTTCCTTTCACTCTATACACTTTAGGTCTAATTTAAGGAATCTCTTTTCTCTGGCACAGCAAGTTGCCACTTCCTCTCTTTTGAAAGTTGCAATCTCCCCCAGGTATTGCTGGATGCAATCAGCAGGAGTCATGGCCAAAGGCAACAGCAGAGTTCATATACTGTGTGTCCTGGCCAAACAAGGAGGCACACAAGCAATATGAACAGTAAACTTGTTTTCCTGGAAGCAGTGTACAACCAGGCTTACAATAAAGATGGAAAAAAGGTGTGTGCAATGCTAGAGTACTATCCTATGTGCTGCCTAAAGTCCTTGGGAATGCTTATGAGATGAAGCAACATTTGTTCCTGACCAGCAGTACTACTAAAAGTGCATGAAGGAGGCTGGGCAAGACCACTCTGCTATTGGGAGGCTGTAGAGCAGGTGAGGTAACCCGAGTCCCCTGCCCTTGAAACATCATATTTCCTAAACTGATCAAGAATTGTGCTACATGTTATCATTATTTCTTCTGCCTGGGGTTTTCAGCTCAACTTGAAAACAGATAAACAACTTCAAAAAAAATCTGAATAAAGAATCTAAATTTCTGCAGTAAACTCTCTAGTTTGCGGCTTCTTTCTCCCACAAGCTTTTGTGTAATGTAGCACACAATTTCTGTTCACTGACAACAATATATAAATATACCAAGCATTTGATCACGCTTGGCAAATTAACAAAATCTAATTATGTATTTGATTTTACCATACTATAACACATGCTAACATGGAATAAATGATTGGTACTTCTTGTCATCCATCTCAAAACCAAAAGCTATAGCAAGTAATATGTAAATTTAAAAGTGGGCATGTGGAAAAAACACAGAGGTATTTAAGGTGTCTCGCAAGGTATAGAAAACTAAGATAGGAAGGACAGAAGTAAGCAAAGTACATAAGGTACATCACAAACCATTGCAGACATATTACATGGGCTGGTTTTATTACCCAGAAGAGACAGGTAATAAAAAATGAAACTTAATGGCAAAATTAGTATATAGAAGATTAATAAAGATATGATTTTAACATATTTTTCTTTTAATGAATGTGCGTTTTTAAAAATTTCTAAATCATGTATAATTAACCATGGAAGCTGTTGCATGCATATACGTGCAGAAAAGATATTGACATATGTGCATCTGTTATCCATGAAATGAGATTACATACTCACAGGAACACTCGATTACAACAGATAAGATAAAAAGGCCATAAACCCCTGCAGTGCTTCACAAATAATCCATGACAGATGCTCACTCTGCAGCACCACCAGATGTGGGATATTGGAAAGAAGATGCTACTGGTTTGTTCTAACACAGCTGCTCCTGATTTTCTGGAAAAATCTGATCTCTTCAGGAAACATTTCAAAGCTGAAAAAGGTTTCAAAATGAACAAAGGACAGGGTAATACTGTGTTGAAGCACCCAAATATAACACTTCTTTTAGGCAACAAAAAGAGGATCTGCATACAAAAAAAATCTTTGATATCACAATATTCAACTTCAGAGTTAAAGTGGAAAGGACAATAGCTCATATGAATGCTAGGGATGTTCAGGGATAATACGAGAAAGACTTTTAAGCCAGCTATTTACAATTGAAAATCTGTTAATTAATAGAAAGCCTGAAGGGATAACAAAGGATTGATGGCACTCCAGTAAAGAATAAAAGGCATCACTTCCCTCTCAAGGAAGATTTTTTAGAGGTGTCATCAGCAGAGGACAACTGTCCAAAAGTCACCACCACCCTGCCTCCCCCATTTTCTCCAATGCTATTATCATTCAGGCCAGTATTACTGCCCCAGGAATCCTGCCCAACTAGATGGCAGAGAACAGATGAAAAGGACCCAGAAGGGAAAGGGAGGTTGTTGTGCCAGGGAAGGACCAAGTCAGAGTCTAAAAATCCCCCTTTAGTCAAAGATCCTGGCCACGTGAGATAGTTCATTTACAGAAGGCACATGCCCTGAGTTGATGGGAAAACATGTGATGGCAGTGAGAGAGGATTTTGGTTTCATTATGCCCCTTCCAGAAGTTCACTGAGCAGTAAATGCAGCTGGTGCTCCCACCCCAAATCCCCACAGGTCAGTGGAGATGAGCACACTGTCTCTGCAGTGCTGGCTGACTCTGCTCTTGGGTCAGGAAAACACCCACCACCCATCGAGGTCCTGCAGGTCACACAGGGGAGCCTGGGGACAGAAATGACAGGGACACCATGGCTGCATGAAATTTCAACTTTTAAGAGCGGTTTTTCTTCCAGCAGAGAATGGTGGCCCCGGGAGGAGACCTTCCAGCCATTTGCATGAGTGAGTTAAAAGGCACTGCAGAAAACACGTCAGCTGTCGCTCAGCTGCACAGCCCTCTGTCCCCCTCTCTGCAAATCCAGCTGGGGTACCACATCCATCAGGAATGGCCAATATGTCATTTAACAGGTGAGAGGTGCAGCTTCTCAACCAAGCCAGTATGGCCAAATCTAATGTTTTATTTGGGAACCCAACATATCCTCTAGTGCTGAATTACAGCTTCAGTCTCTAAAATCTACAGCATGGATGGCAAACTGCCCCTATTTCACTACTACCCTGCCATACCCTCTGCACAAGCCCCTGCCTACATTTTCAGCAGTAGCGAAATTGTCTGCTTGCAGCTTTCCCACACATATGCCAGAGCTCCCCAGCTCTGCAACACTTAGAACAAAGGTGACTACACTTCCAGTCCCTCACATCTACATTTGTTCCTCCTCTGTTTTAATGCACAACTAAAAATTGCCTTCTTCTTCATTTTGAACTCATTTATTGGTATGTGGCAACCAACCTTGGATTGTGCTGCCCTTTGAATCAGCCCTTCTCCTGACTTAGCATTGACCGCCAAAGATGCAGCAGGCATGAAAGGTCACATCATCAGAATTCCTTATCTTTAATCAGACATCCATTTCCCCCTCTGCTTTAATCACTTTACATCTCATTTTAGATCTCAGTAGACTTTTTACACCGTCCTTAATTTTTGTCTTCCTCCTCTCTGTTCGCTTATGTGATAAGAAGCTCATCTGCACACACATAGCTATTTCTGTACCTATGTTACTTAGGCCTGCACAGGGTTTTTAGATAAAATCCATTGAAAATAAAATAAATTAACTTATTAAAAAAATATATATGTAATATACTCTCTAAACTCTTAAGCTACATTTTTGAGGACAAGCAAAGGAAGCTTAGATTAATTTCTGGTAATGAACAGAAAAGAAGCAGGAGATGAGAAGACTCCAGTCAATAATCCTTGATGGGCTGGTATACTGTAAAGATCTGCTCAAATGTCTTTTACAACTGAGTGAACCTGACTACACTGCTCTTTTGAACTCTAGCCTCCCACACACAGCAAAAGAAATGGAAGAGCTGTTTCACTGAGACCAAACAGTCCTTTAGCTCAAGATCTTCAGCAACAGAACAAAGTGATCACACAGAGACACATTCCAGGGATATTCTCCCAGCTGGATGCAGATCAGCACTGTCCTGAACACAGGAAAATCCGTGTCAAAGCACACAGGTGATATTCCTGTGATTCAGGACACATTTTTATTCCATTTCACTCAATTTCACTTCATTTTCTGAACCCATGTAAATGTCTGGAGCATGCAATATCCTTGACCACACAACACAGGAAGCATCTCCCTTTGTTCTGAACCTGGCAAACATTAACTTTGTCTGTTGCCTCTGACATCTGGTAAGAGACAAACATCCTGAAACTGTTCACCCTTTCCATTTGTGCTTATTAGATCCACTGCTCCATCCTCTCATTCCAAGGATTGTAAGCCCAGCTTTATTTAATCATTTACTTGTGCTTTCACACCTCTTTTTTTCTTTACTACTCTGCATTGTACTTTCTATTCATTCCTTGTCAAGAGGGAGGGGGCAGAGAACCATACAAGGTATATATTTCTGCAGCTCTGCCTGCTTTGTTTTTCACTCTTCACATAATCATCCCCAGTATTTTATTTCTTGGACTACCAATGAGCACAGAGGCAATGTTTTTATGGAATTATCTGTTATAATCTGAAGATTTTTTTTTTCTTGAATGGAAATAGAATGTTCAAGAACTCACTGTCACTCACATAAAGTTAGGATAATTCTTCCTTTTCAATGCACTCTTCAATATTTCATCTGCCATCCATCACCCAGTCACTCAATATTTTTAAGCATATATTTCGAATTAGCATTAAATTGAGTAAACATCCTTCTTACCTGTTAGTGTCTCTTAGTGAGCTTGCATAACTTTGGTTATATTAAGCAGAAAATAAGCTTTCAAAACAAACAATAAATACCTGTTAGCTCAAGTAGCATTATTCCACCCTCCAGTAAGAGTTTACTCAGATGATTTATTACTCACACTCTGCTGTTACACAGTGCTCTAATACCTTGTTGTGTTCCATTCTGCCTGGGTGCAATCCAGGTAGATTTTCCTCTCTCCCCTCCAGGTAAATTTGTTCAGACAGACTCAAAACAACATTAAAAACTTACTACTTTTACACTATCCAACATAGCTAAGAAGCATTTAAAGGAATTATTTCAAGTATTTGAAGATGCTTTGTTTTCCTTGTAATTAATTTGACTCTCTGCCTGCAATACACATCAGCAGCTGACACCAGAAGACACAGCAAAGCAGCAACATGTATAGGTAACAAAATAATACATTTGTGAAGAGAAAGGTGAGGTGAGTTAATGGATAATCTTCCCTTCTGAGATCCTCTAAAAAGAAATATTTACTCTTCTAAAGAAATAAAAAGGTATCTAGAAAGCTGTGACTGACGAGAATTCTTATGAGTTCACTTAGGAAATGTAAACCTTTTTTTACATTTTCCCCCTGCTTTTTTCTGCTCCAAAGGCTGGGGGGATAAGGGCTTCATTTACCTGTTTATTTTCTCCTCCACACCTAGGAACTTCTGGGAATATTGCAGATTTTAAAGCAATAGGTGCCCAAGGTGTTGGCAGCACAAGGTCAAGCTATGGGCCCCTGAAATGCAAGATGCCAGGCTGGTGCCACAGCAATGCAGGGGGGGGCAAGAGCAGCTGAGAACCTGGCAGTGCACACCCTTTTTGGGCAATTCTAAACCACCCAAAGAAGCAACTGCAAAGCAGAAGCAGAGAATCCCAGAATGGTACGAAAAATCAGTCGAAATTCAGTCCTGAGCAGGTTAGGAAACATGATAAATTTCAACTCAGTGAAAAATTGACCAGGGAAGCAGAGCCGATTTTCGTGCAGGATTGATTTATCCATCCAAACAGCAGGTTTAAGTCCTAACAAAACAAATCCCCATTGCTGTTTCTGGATGTACAAACTGGGCACCACATGACTGCAGCAGAGCATCCAAGATCCCAAGTCTGGAAGTCAATGCCCACAGGCAGACAGACCTAAAAGATGTTTCATGCACGTGCTAAGTCACAGAGTGAGTTTGCCCAGGCAGCTGACACAGAAACTAAACACGGGCACATCTTTCTCTGCCACTCCTTGCTCAGCACTGCAGCTCAAAGATTTGTGACAGGCAGAGGTGTCTAGAAAGGAGCCCTGCACAGGCAGCACCTGGCTGGCACCCAGCCAGCTCTTCAGCTTCATGTGTACACCTAAAAATATCAGTGGGCATTTTGTTAAAAAAAAATGTGTACATTCATGCATCACAACATATTTTAGTTGCTGGGCAAAAGCCAAACTGCCCTGCTGCTCGCAGGCAGTGTCAAAATGGAAATATATTATACAAATTATTGAAGTGTTAAGTCATGCAGGATGGATGCTGTCCAAAATATTTAAGGGTCAGAAAACTGTAGAGTACAAATATATGCATCTTTAATTTCAGGTTCAGATGCAGGCTGCCCAACTTAGGGAACAAGTTTACTTATCTCTTACCAGCCTTCTGCATCTCTGAATTCCTGAATCCATGTGCCAGGTGCCACCCCAGTGGCTACTATAGATCATGTAACAGGTCTAGTGTGCTGCACACAGTCCAGCTCCCATGGAAAGGAAAAGGAAAGGAGCCCTCAGAGAGGAGCTGTGGGCAGGCACACCCTGTGAGTGCCTCTGGCTTACTGTAACCAGGACATCTGCATGTATAACAAAAGCCATGAACAGCACAGTATATATAATATGATATATAACAATATGACTGTACTCACAACAGAGGCCATGGTAGTAAGTAGATCTTGCTGAATTAAGACTTCTAAAATTCAGGTGGAAACCAGATGTCTGATGCTGGTAGTATCTGTTTGTCACTAGCATGATTTTTATTCATAAGTAGAGATTACTGTGTTTATCCTATTCCTTTGTCCATGTGTGTTCCTGTACACTACTCTGAAAAGACAAGTCAGCATCACCTTCTATCCAGTTTCCCTTTCTTCACACAGCCCAGCAGACAAGCAAAAGTCAAAAGGATTGTAGTGCCATGGCAATTTTTGCATGTGCTGCCCAATGCTGCCTACTGCAACAGATGTATCGTAACAAAAAAAAAAAATAATTCCTGATCTTAAAAAGCTTGTCATGGAAAACAGAGCCAGCATGGGTATTAAGTGACTACACCCACACAGGTAGTGTTAGGTATACACAAGAATAAAACAAATTAGACTCCTAGAAGTGTGGATCAGATTCTGCTGTTGACTACCTTTAAGAAATCCCACATATTCTTCTTATGCTCAGAATTCCTGGTTCTCACAAAATCTAGATTAGGGCAGCCTAACAGATGTATGCTGTTACTTCAGAAACAAAGTGATCTTTGCTGTTTCACTTCAGAGGAAGATGAGTTACAAAAACTGCAACAGGGCATTCAACCCCTGAAATCCAGCTACTAGATTGTTTTTGCTGAACTTCTTGTTTGTGATAGGCAAGAAATGACTGTTTAAACAGAAAAAAAGCAAAAAGAAAAAAAAGTATTCCACCTAAAGGTGAGAGAGATAAAATTGCAATTAAACACCACAAAGATTTAGGAAAAATAGTTTTCCTTAATATAAGGTTGAATTGCTATAAGTGACCTTGCAATGTTAAAGCACACCTTGATTTTAGTATAGTTGTTCCTTAACAGGCTTTGTAAATAAAACACAATTAACAATTTTTTTCCCACAGCTACTAGAAGGTAATGCTTTAAAAATATTTTTTTTAAAGGCAGGAAAATGAACTATCTGCAAGTGAACAGGAGAAATAGCCATTAATGAGACAGCGATGGTGAAATATCAGTAAGCCAAAATTGGCTGCTCAAACCAATTTATTATTTAATTGCATCATTTAACCCTCCTCAAAAAAAAAACCCAAAACCAAACCAAAAGTCAATGTATAAGGTTAAAAGGCAGGCAGTATTTTGCAGGTTGGTTACTAGAGAGGAAATTTGGAGACTGGAGTTTAAATTGGACTGAGTGATGACTAGCAGGGCATGAGGACAACCTGAAGAGCTTCTTGCTGCTGTGCACTTGTTCTCAAGACTGAATTCCTTCTCTGCTTTTCCTCTGGGTAATAAATATGTAAATACAACCTGGTGGCAGAAGTACAGAGTGTGGGAATTAAGTAAGACTCATGGTGAGAGCTGGAGGAGCTGGTTACAGAGCAGCCAGGCTATGCTAAATAACCTTTGCTCTCCCTGGGTATGGTCTACTGCAGAACACTTTCTGATAGAAACCTACTAAAACAGTGTGTGCAGCCATGGCTCCACTCCTAATGTCCCAGCATAGATCAAAAAGAAGGATTCAACTAAGCCAATGATGGAGAAAAACTAATTTCATGGTAAAATAATTCTAAAATATATTTAAGGTACGTTGGCAAGGCTACTTTAAAGGGAATCTGCATTACAAAACATGTAAGGGAATTGAAGACTATATTCTCATGTTCTTCTGCTGCTAAAAAAACAGTTATTCTTTATCACTTTCTGACTACAGTATTTCATGCAAACAATTTTCTGAGAAGAATACTTCCTCCTTTCTTCGCTGTTTTGGTTTGGGTTTTATTTTTGAGACAGAATAGATGGCAGTGCTGCTTTTCCATCACCTAGATTTTCTATTTTCCTCTTCAAGGACACAAAAAAATAGGATGAAGAGAAAAACTGAATATCATATTTTAACTTAAGAAAAAGCAACTGCCTAAATGTGACCCCCTAACACCTGCCTACGAGAAGTTACTTAAAACAAATGTAAAAATTGTGTTTTCACCTTTACATATGACAATACCAGGGGTCACTGCAGAAAACTTGCCAAAGCAGCTGCAGCTGAATTTTGCACATTTAGAGAGCGAGGAATGGAGGGTAGTTCTGCACTCCCTGCTGCAGCAAAAACATTTCCCAGAAACACAGCTTAATTTGTTAATAAAAACTGAACAGCCAGGTTTTCTGTGCTTCTCCAAGAAAGGAATATTCAGTGTTTGAAGAATACCTGTGATCCTGAAATGAAGAACTTAGCTTTTGACAAGAAGACAGAATACCTGAAAACAAGTATCACTCCAGATCTTAGATTGCTAGTATATTCACTATCAGGTATAAAAAACCCAACAATCTATCAAATTGTTAGTACATGAGTATTTTAAACAGAAGTGTAGCATATTTTGTTTTTAAAAAACAGAATTGAAAAAGCAAAAAAAGTGCTAGGACCAAAAGACAGGAAATGCACCTACATTTAATAAAGAGTTTAATTAAGGCATAATAATGCCATGTGAAGTCCAGAATTTTGGTTAATGCTCTTTTATGTTTGCAATGCGAAATTGCATTACACAAATTATGTACCAAAAAACACTTGAAATCTAGTATTTTTCTCTCACTTATGTATCTTGTAACTGGAGAAGCAAGTTCTTTGGCCAGAAAAAGCTAATTTAAATTCAAATTATTTAAATTATATCACTTTTCTGTAATTGTGAAGTTTTGTTTTTATTAAAATGATGCTACTAGATTTAGTATAACTCAGATGTAACACTGAATTTTCAGATCAGAGCCAAAAAGGACTATTAATTTAATTTTCATCATTAAAAAGAAAAACAAAAGAAAAGTTGAAATGAATCACACATGGAAATAAATTGGTCCATTTTCATTTCATGCATATTGTTAAATTAAATGGTAAAAAAATGGTAAAATATGACACCATTCAATTCTAGTTTCTTTAACAACAACTGTTACTGGCGTGTAAGATGCATTTCATTACATTAATTTCAAAATTATTTACCAATGTCATTTTGATAATCTACAAAGGCTGTATTTGCTTAGAAAAAAAGATATGGAAGAAGACCATAACTGAAGGAGTACTTTTTTTCCCTTTCCTTTTAAAATCAATTTTATCCTCCCATTCTTTTTTACAGACACAAGTCTATAACAACAACTTAGCTGGTTGCTTTCTGTATATCCTTTCTCATCCCACCAGAGGCTGGAAATATGAAGCAAGTCCCATAAATGCCAGTTTGTAGCACATCTTGAACATGTGTGATGTGATCTGCACTGCAGCCAACCAGCCTCTGTTTGATTCCCGTCACTGATCCATGTCACTGTCTCAGGAGCACCACTGGCCACTACAGCAACACAGCTTATGCTCCACAGCAGGAAAATACAACCATCTCTGCCTGCAATATTCCCCACCCAGTCAAAGACCTTGTCTGCCATGTTTTTCAGAAGAAGATTTTAAGATTATGGTTATTTTCACACTTTTAGTTAGGATTATTGTTATTATTATTATTAGCTCCTTGTTTTTCTCACCTTGAAGGGATTTCCCAGGTGATAACAGAGCCTTGCTCAAGCACTGCCTTGAACCCCAGACTGTGTTGCCATCTTATCTGCTTCAGCCTATGTTCTATATTCATTTCACCAGCTCCCCCTCTAACCCCTGTTTGTTTTGCTAATGGACTTGCTGCCACAGCATACATAAAAGTAAACTAATATGATCAGGGAAATTCAAGTCTCCAAACCACAATCTCAAAACATTTTGCTTTCTGTAATGGGTTGTTACTATAGCAAGTCAATTTGCAGATGAGAAAATGCCCAGAGCCAACAAAGAAACCCGAAAGTCAAAACTGGACACTGCAGCTTGAACACCAGCCATGCCTGTGTGGGATTTGTTTAAAAAGAAACAAATTATGCTGCATCATTGTTTATTCTGAATTTTAACAATTCACTTCAGATAATAAGAACACACTGATGACCTTTTATAATTAGGCTAATAGACTTGTCGTGCAAAGCACTTGAGTCCTATCCATTGTGGAGTGTTACTTTTGGACCACATGACTGAGCAGAAGTGTGGCTCTAGGCAAAGCAATTAATCTTAATTTATCCCAAGCTCTCTCTAAGAAGTTATAGTATTACTCTTTTATCTCACAGACACTGTGATCAGGGTTGGTAAATATTCTGAAGGTGAAATTTCCCATCAATGGTCTTCCAAACACTAACCCACTGTTGGCCCAGGATGGCTCTGTTCAGTTCTCCCTCTCATACAGAAGGGATGACACAAGGCCCTTATAAAACACTTACAAAGAGAAAACCATTACATGCAGCCAAAGGAAGAAGGATAAAACTTGCCAAAATTAATATTATTTAAAAAACCAAAACGTTCTTCTAAAAAAATAATTGGGGAAAATCCAAGAGATCTGGATAGGCTTGTGCATATTTTACCAAAACTCATTTTCTATTGTACCTTAGAGGCACATGATGATGATGATGATGATATTTCCACGGCTGAATTAACATGGCCAACATTCTGCAAAGTAAATAGGCTCCTACTGATTAAATTAAGCATGGGGTGAACCTAAGCTGTTTTATCTGACTGTCAGTGAATGTTTTGCTGGCTGGGAATGTCCCAAAAGAGGAACAGAAGTGCTTGGAATCGATACTGTCCAAACCAATTTTTTTTCACTGTTATCAAGGACAACCCTGTAATTAAGAAGCAATTCCCTTAAACTGTCCACCACAGTGCACAAGGATGACTGCCTAAAACAGCTTCTCAGAGAGAGAGTTTGCACCTTGACTCAGGGGTTTGAATAATGTTATCACCCAAGCAGAATCTCAAGTGTGTATAAAAGGCTTCAGTGCAACTAAATTTTTGGTACAGAGAAAAATGTCTTTCATATTTACATGATGTCATCCTGAAGAACTCAGAGCACAAACATATTGAAGAAGTCAGGACATATTAGATAAATTACATAAAGCCAACTTAGTCTGAGCTGTTAAATTTGTAATAACCTTGGTAACTAGGAAGTCCTAGCTAAATCACTGAACTATAGGAGATTTACTTTAATCTACACATATAACACTGGTTATAGATTTGCCTGATAACCACTGCAATATTTTGGCCTGAGAGATCTTGTCTCAACACATTCCAAGAGCATATTCACTAATTTCTTCACATCAGTGAATGGGATACATCATCACAATGTACCTGCTCCATCCATGATTCAAACACAGACCTCCTTCCCCAGATCTGAGGTTTGCAGAACCCTGTGTTTGCTCAGCCTTATTGCCCCTCCTCACTCTCTCTGCATTTATATTGAGGAGGGAAACAGTACTTCCTGCCCAAAATTAATAAGAATCAAAAAAGAAAAAAAACTCCTGAAATTTAAATTACAATAAGATGTAGAAATCGTTACTAACGAAAAGAATAAAAAAGCTTACCTTGAATTTCTAAAAGAGAATTCATTCATTGAAACACCTTAAAACAGGCTTTTCTCCTTTTTTTTTTTTTTTTTTTTTTTTGGTTGTAATTTTTCCCTTTGCTTGTTTGGGGTTTTTTTGCTTGTTTTAAATCTAGTTCATCCCTATGAAACATAAACTGTTCTATAAGCTGGCCCTAAATTTACCAGAAGTTGGAGTTACAAGTCATTTTAATAGAAATAAGCATTATAGTAGAATATAAATAAGTTATAATGATGTTCAGCTAAAGAGGCAAATAATGCTAAATAATAAGGTAAAATTATATACAGTGCTTGAAAACAAGTCTATGACAAATGTTTGAATAAAATAGCTTTGTTCATATTTATTAGAACTACCACCTGTCTTGGCAAAGACTATTAATTATTTAGTAATTCTAGTAACTGAATGGTTTAATTTCAAACACAATAACCGGTAAATGATTTGCAAATCATTTTTGGCGTGTGTGCTCTTTGCTGAGAAGTTCTTTTTAAAATATTAGGTAAATTGAAAAAATATGTATTTTAGAGGAGAAATTTACCTATATACCTGATGTATTTCTGTTGTGTTTCTCATACCCTGGAAGGGTTCATAGAGAGGACTTCTCAGAATGAGTAATGCAGCACAGCAGCTTGGAAGAAATGAAGCACTGTAATTTTGCCTTTTTATTCATAATACTTCAATGCCCTGCAGACCCGCTGCTTCTCACCAAGCATTTGAATAATGTGTGGTTCCTGAAGTCCTGCAGCTCCTTCATGGAACATCATCAACTTTGTAAAAAGGAAAGGAGTTTCAGGTAAAAGGCAATTGCTCAGGTTAGATGGCGCATTAAAAGTTATTTCAGCTGTAAGTCAGAAAGAGTAAACTGTGGAAGAGGTTTTTAAGAAAGGAGATTGAACATCATGAAATCACATAAGACCTGTGAGATTGAGATGTTTACCATTTATCAGGCAAGATAAACAAGGCAAAGCAAATATTAGCTAGAGATCAGAAGAGAAGACAAAGTTCCTCCAAGTTCAGAAAGCATTTTACGTGACCACTGTTCCGCATCAATATTCAATCAGCTCCAGGGCAGGTCCCAGCAAAGTAACAGTAAACTAGAGCAGTGATTAGAGACAAATAAACCTAAACCAGTATTTATGGTTTATACAAGGCCTTATGATCATTTAATCCTTTGATTTGGCTAAGAATTGATGCATTGTGAGGAGCAGAAAAATTCATAACCAGTTTTTTATATTAAGAGTGTATACACTGCTGCAATTTCAGGATTATATCGAAGATATTGACCTTAAGGAAAATGCTTGGGAAGCTTGGTTCCCTTCTTGTTTTAATACTTGCTTTATAAGTAAAAACAGGATCAGAACCTTGGGGTAAGATTAGGCAAAGCCTGCTTGGAGCTGATGATGTGCATGTTCATGAAGATGCAGAGTGATGTGACTTCCTCTACTCTGCACACCAAAGATGGCTTAACAGAGGACCAACAGCATCTGTCTCCAAAATACAAACACATTCCCCATAGAAACCCCCAAGGTGTGCACAGGCACTGGAGAGAAAACAAGGTGCCTTCTGCTCTGGGCTTAAAAAACAGAGGCAGCAGCCCTGTGAGGAGATGTTAATGGAGCACTTGCTCCTGAACTGCTCTGCTTTGTCACCCTGCAGCTGCCTAGGGAAGGGAATAAATGGTTTGGACCAGAAAATGGGAATGCACAAGTGTTCCATCTCCTTTTAGGGATCCTAAACACTATAGTTCCCAGTGAGACTACTCTGCTGAGAGCTTAGAGCAGTGTCTGTGCTGCTCAGGAGTCATGGAAAATGTGCTGTGCACCACATTCATTGTGTCACTCATATACAGAGTGATCTGTACACCCTTCAAGGGTTCTTCGAAGAGTGGGATACTCAAAAATATTCAAAATAACAGACTTTCAGGCAATAAAGAAATTTAATTGAAGTTACACTAGTTAAAAGTGCTTATATATTTGGGGCTTGAGGGAAGTTTGGGAAGGGTTAGGATGACACACACAGCCTCTAACACTAGAATTCCTTGCAGGCCCAACTTCACATCTATCAGCTTTTCTTGGATTGAGCTCTTAGCTGTTTAAAGAGAAGAGAATCAGCTTACAATCACATTATTATTAGAACCCAAAGACTATATTGAAGGCAACTCTTATTGCAAGCTTAGCAGGATAACTAGGAATGAAAGAGAACCCTTTACTCAACATAGGAAGATGCTACTGAGTCCTGGAGAGGAGAATCCATGAACCACTTGTATTCAAGAAAGTGAAATATTTTTAGAGTAACCCAGTAGACCAAAACATCATAAAGAAATGGATAAAGGTAGCAAAGAACAAAATAGATATTCTTAGAGCAAGGTGAATTTTGCTTTTCCCTTTAACTCCCTATTTGAAATAAGTAAAAGGGAACTGAAATAGCAACAATGAAATTTTTGAAGCAAGTATGTGAGGCAAAACCTAGGACCCTACACTGAGAACGTTTCATGTGTAACTTTCTGATGTGGAAAAATAAAGCAGTAAATCAACATGAAAAAGGCAAGTAAATAATTTCTAAGCAACCATAATGCCAGATAACCCTTGCCCTTCTGAAATCCAATGCAGCTATTCCTCAATCAAAGGAAGATGCTGTATAAGACGAAAGATTTTTTAATCTGCTTTTCTGCTCTGGACAGTGTCCAGTAGTGAAGACTGAAAGATCATAAAAATAGGCCAAGCTTGTAATGTTTTTTTTCTTAGCACAGTGGAGATTTCAGTTCAGGGATTTCCTGATACAGAGATGGTATCTTTGTGTTTAATAACCCTCTGCAGTTTTTTCTTCTTTCACATTTTATTTTTTTTTCAACACATAAAGGCTTTTAGCAATACAGAAGCATTCTCTTGCAAAAAAAAAAAAATCAACAAAAAAATCAGTATTTCATTAATTAATATGAAGAACTGTCCTAATATGTTTATGTTGAACCTGCCACCTGCTGACATTTAATAGCTCCCAGCTCTTATATTACAAAAGGTAATGACAATCATGTTTCATATAAAACATTATTCAGCTAGAACATGGTTTTACAGATGCTCAGAAGATCCCTTTTCCTTCCCTAGACAAAAAAAAAATGGTGCAAGGCAAGAAACAGTAGAAGTAATTTTTAATACTTTGGTTTCTTTCTTGTGCCTTATTCTAGGTGATTGCCTGGAACACAGTCTTAAGTGTTTCTAGCATATTATCATGCTAAGACTTACACATATATTGGCTACATCTTAATTCTATACCAATGGTTTATCATTCTGCAAGCTGTAAATGAAAAGGACAGGACATGCATGACTGAATGAACATGAAAGGATAGGAGAGCATGAGCAGCCCCAAACTCCCATCAGTGAGATAATGATCCTTGCAGGAAAGGAGGAAAAGCATGCCATGGATGCCACCAGTTAATTTGTAATTTTTCCTGTACAAGCAAAAAGCTAATTAAGCTTCCCAGTTTCAACAGCATTTATATTTACAGTAACTTGCGAGACTTTCTTTTTTAAGATAGAAAATAGAGGCTTTATGAAGCCGGAGCAGTTATTGAAGTTTTCAGGTTAGTTCTGAGGTGTCTTTATATTACTTTTCCAAATATTGAGAGGCTAAAAAAATAGCATTTGTCAGAGACCTTACACTCTGTGTGATTGTAAAACCACAGCCAAGTGGTTACTAGGATCAAGTGGTTTTCTGTTTACAATTTCATATGGCAATTTTCTTTTTAGTTCTCTCTGTATAACAAACAAAAAAAAGCTCATAAAAATGTTATGTAGAATAACATACCCATTCTATCTGTTGTGGAATATCTTGGACTCCAGTTTCTGATGGTTTCAAAGTTCTCAGATATGAATCATAGCTTTTTTTTTTTCTTTTTTTCCCAGAAATATTAAGCATTTTTCATCATTTGATGAACAATGTAAAAACACAAAACCCACAGGGAAAAACACCCATGAGCCTTTCGCAATATAATAAATACAATAAACTGTATACAAATGGCAAACTTTAGCAACATTTAAAAAATGTCAAGAATCCTTTTAGATACTTTAGGAACTAAAAACAAGTACAAGTATAGCAACATATTTCTCAAACACATTCAGATTAAATATCTCTTTGCACAGTATCTTTTCTGTTTGATGGTGGCAAAGTGTTAAATAATCCAGCACAATGGATCATCTATTGCAGCATCACAAAAACACCTTACACAGTCATATGAGTACATATGCAAATGCCTGTGTTTCTTTTACAGGAGGAAAAACAGCACTGTCTAAATTTCTCAAATTCATATTGGGAAAATGAAAGCAATCAGAACCTACCCCCTCAGCCCTGGTACAGCCACCCCTGCAGTACTGGTTCCAGCACTGAAGAGAGCCCAGCAAAGAGCCACTGATAAGAGGAAGGGCCTGGAGCTGCTCTTCTCTGATAGGAAGCTGAATGACTTCTCAGCTCTAAAGAAGGACTGGAAGGTTTGGAGGATCTCATCAATGTACTTAAATAAGGGGAAGGTGCAAGTAAGAGGGAGCCATCACTCCCTTGCCTGCTACTTCTACCCCAGTAGTGGTTGAAACTGGATACTTAGCAAAAGACTGCACCATTCTCTTTTCACAGAGCAATTCTTCCCCTCTGCCCAACACTCCAGCAACATTTCATCTTCCTGTAAATTGTGGTTCAGGGATTCCCAGTTCCCATCACCGTGCTTAACAGCCTTAGATGGAAGTATCCATCACAAATTTGTCTAATTGCTTTTTGAACCCATGCAGACTTTAAGCCTCCACAACACTCTTGCAGCAATGAACCCTGCAATTTAATTATGCATATAATGATAAACTACTTCCCTTCATTTGTTTTAAAGCTACTGCATGATCATTTCACTGGATATGGTCTTGCTTTTGTACCATGAGAAAAAGAAAATAATAACTCCTTCTTCACCTTCTCCATGATATTAATGATTTTGTATACTTCACTCAATTCTTCTGAGTCATTCTTTCTCTAAGCAGAAAATTTTTTAAAGTCTCTTCACACAGAAATTGTTTCTTCTCTCTGATGCAAGACCTCTTGGACTTATACAGGAGCATGATGCTTTTCACTTACGCTTTCTTCTCCTCTCATGATCATTTCCTAACATTATCAAGCCCTCCTACAAATCCTGCTTTTCAAGCTGAAGAATGTATTTTGCTCTTTCTGCATGCAGAATCTGTTCCATCCTTCTTATAATGCTATTACAGCCTTCGTGAGGGTGGGAGACAAGACCTGCACCCACAAGACCTGCACCCATGTAAAAACCATGCACTGCAATACAATATAATTTTGTTTTTTCAAGAGCTGATGCTACCTTAACTATTCTAGTTTTATCCTAGGTCTTAAAATCTAAACTTTTTCCAACATGAAAGTAGAAAACTGTTGATATGAGAAACAGCCAGATCAAGAGAAAACATATCTGAATTTCATTCCAATCAATACACAGCTTTTTAAACAAATCTCAAAATGGAGTGAAGATGTTCCTACGACAAATACCAGCCAAAAGGACCATAGAAGCTAATAAAAAGTCAATACCACCTTGAAGAAACATGTGTGTGTGCTGGACCATTTATCACCATTAAATGGTGCACTGGCCGATAGCTTCTTTTAAGCCAGCCTTTTCTCAGTCTCTTGACTTTGCCTACGTGCCACACACAGAGAAACTGCTATTTGGATGATAAAAGCAGCTCTGCAACAACAGACACTACAACTAAAGCATGGCACTATTATTCCATCAGTACTCATCTGAGGAGTATCATGTTCTGTGAGCAAACTCAGGCTGGGAGTTTTAGAAGGGCTTGTCTTTTCTTGAAGGATTCAGTCTTTCTTTGCTGTTCCAAACTGCATAACCTTCACGTTTTGGAATGGACCTCTCTAGCAGGCAGTTTGTTCCATCTCCATGGATGTTTATTTAGCCACTTTCCCCAGATGGCTTGACTGTAGGTCTCAGAAAAATTCCTCCTGAACTTGACCAAGCCTGATCCATAGATGATGATCTGAGCAGCTCCATGCTCTGCACATCTCATGTGTGCTGTCTCCCAGAACTCCTGTGAGCCCATGGCACAGGGCAGCCACAATCTGCACAGAATGAAGTGAGCTCTATGCCAAACACAGATAGAGCAGCATGTTTTGCAAGCACTCCTTCTGTTTCTTTGGAGTCTCCAGCACTTTCCTTTCCTCAAACCATAGAAAGAAGACTGTGCTGCCCCTTGAGACAGCAGGAAAAAGGCCAAGTAAGCACTTCAAACAAGAACTCAGAATAATGAGGAATGTGAACAAAATAAATACATAGGACAGAAAGCAAAAGGAAAAAAAATCAGGATGGAAGGGAATGCAAAATAGCAGTGTGAAGAGAGTATGAAGAGACCAGATCAGAGAAGGTGGGATATAAGGCAACAAGCTTGCAAAAAACCAAAAGAAAAAAACAGATATTAACATTTATAGTTCAGAGTACAACATAATGAGAAAAAAAAGAAAGCTATCATGGACCCTGAGAAGAGAGTTAGGAGTAGATTACGCTGACTGGAGAGTAATTCTTCATGAAGTCAGCTCTGCTCTACCAGGAGGTTTGCATTCTTTGTTCATCTTTCTGGGATAGTCTATCAATTTCCAGCAATGGTATCTAAATTAAGGAGAGTCTCCTGACTTGGCTACAATAAGTAAATGCCTGAGTGAAGTCACTGTAAACACCACTGTATTGCCAGTTTAGTTCTCTACCATCTTCTAGGAGAAAATCTATAAATATGGCATTCTCTTCATCCTGATAGACAATCCTGCTGTAAAAAACCCCTGACACATCACAGATGATACATCAAGGGGAAGGCAAGGAGAACCATAGATATTCAGCATATTCTGGCTTTTAAATTTGGACATTTAGAATGGTAAAACACAAAAAGGATGGTAAAGTTTCAAGCCCATCATTCAAAATCCATGATGAGAAAACAAACCCTACTTAAGCAACGTTGTCATCTCTTTGTTAAATGCACTATGTAATTACATGATCATGCACTCTTCCACTAAATTACATAAAGGACAGATGAATCTGAGAATGTCAGTGATACTTGTCTACAAAATCAGCCATATGGATCTCTTTATTTCTGCTGTCACAAAAGTTAGATAGTGAGTAATGACTCAGACAGGAGACTTGAGAAGAAAAGCAGATTAAGGGTGGCTTATACTCTCCATAACTGGAAAACTGTATGTCAACTCTTACATTGCTGTGCTATCAGTGTATGACATTGTGCAAGGCTGTTCTTTAAAGATAATCACAAAGATCCAAGTTCTTCTCCACCAGTTAAGTCAGGTCTTACATAAGATGATCCAGGAGTCCCCATGAGATGCCTTTCTACATCTTTACTACACCCAGTATGACCACTTGAGGTCTGGTGCATTATTTAATTATTCCAAATAGCGATAACTGCGATCGATACAAAAACACAGCAAGATCTTACTGAATAAAAATGTTCAGCTCCAGAGTTCCCAAATTCCTCTGGCCAAAATTATTTATTACAATCTCTGTGCCTTCTTTCCTCATCTGTGTGCAGTGATTACAGCACCACCACACTGCACAGGGATGCTCTAAAGATAGTTTGCAAAGATCTAAGAGGTTGCTGCAATCAGGGAGGAGATGGTGTTTTTTCTAATGTGCCTTTGATAACCTGACATCTTACAGCGAGGGCTACAAAGAACAGCTCAGGGAAATGAAAAGATTGTATCTGCTGTAGGATGCATCTGTCGTACATAAATGACGCACAGGAATGCACAATGAACACGAGCACACAGCCAAGTGCCTGTTCACTCAACAAGGCTAACCCTCTGGGATAAATGAGATGGGAGTTTTTGCTGCTGACAAGATGTTTGGGGAGTCTTCATATTTTCAAGAATGATTTCTTAAAGTGTTTTAAATATTTTTTTTTTGCATTAAAAAGCACGATAAAGAATCCTATCTGTGCTTCTAAATACCCACTACAAACAAGGTAAAAAAGTTTAAAAAAAATTACCAATGTATCATTTTTGATAACAAGAGAAGTATGATTCCTTGCCTACCTGCAGAGGGGAGGAAAAAAACAAACAAACTGATTTATAAACATGAGCAATTCAGACTAATTTTGTATCTCCCTAACCCATGGAAGTTATCCACAAGTGAAACAAAGATTTGTCATAAAACCTACTGCCCTATGAATGGCTCTTTAAATAGAACACTGCATAGCTTAAGCACCTACATTTGATGAAAATAAATAATTCCTTCAGTGGTTGCAGACTTTTTATTACTTTCTGAAAACTACAGATACAAAACACCACAGAAATGAATACACAACACAGTGAGTCATCTGAGTAACAAATTAGTTCCATTTAATTCTTCAAGGTTACTTTATAAATTAAGTCTGATGAGATGTCTGAGTCATTAATGCTAGAAATGCCAAAGGAATGCTTTCTGTTTATAAATTTTCATGATTTTGGGTTAGATGAAAGTGTGTCCAGTTTTCTGGGGTTTTTTCAAAAGTTGTTTCCCAAGTGTCTGCAAGCTGATGATCACAGAAGTGTGTACACTGTATTTTGAAAGACATTAGTAATTTCAGTGCTCTGACTAGGATACAAAAAGTCACATAAATTTGTGTTTCTTAGGGTAGCAAGAGTGTAACCAATGATAGATCCTAGAACAGAGACCTTAAAACATCATGTGTGCATGAATGCTGCCTAACTTTACAAATAACAAACATCACTTGAAAAACAGATTTTCTGAAGATGGTTACCCTCTACTATTGCTTTCTGAGAAGTGTCATGATCTTTTTCAAACCCAGGCAACACAGAGTTGGCACAGAGAAAGGGCAGAATACACTCCCCAGCTCCCAAATCACGCTTCTCATTTGAAAGCATGTATTGCCTCCACTCGTGCCACATGTAGCTGGGTCAGATGGCTGGTTATGATTAAATTCTGCCTCAGCTTACTGACCTGAGTAAATTCCAAGACATAAGGAACAAGATGATAAATTCTCACCCAAGAATACCAACCATGCTCTCTAATAGCTGGAAGATGTCGAGTGATTCAGTGTTACTCCCGGGACCCTTTTAAAAGATAATCTTAGTCATGGCTTGTGTGTTGATTTGGACAGAATAACTCACAAATTTACCACTGGGATTGTAAAAGGCACCAGAAATATTTGTGATAAATGACTGTAAAAGAAGAATAACCTCAGAAATCCTTGAAAATTATTCTCTCCTATTCAAAACTAACTTTTTAATTTTACTTCAAAATATTGTAATCAATGTCATGGACAATTTGTTTTATGCCATAGAGAATGTGCCAGTCATGCTGACTAATTCCCCTGTAAATATCAGGTGATCCTGGCTCAGCACTACACAGTACAGAATTATTCTGAAGACCAGAAAACCAGGCTTTCCAGACTTTTATTCCTTAATCTATTTCTTTCCAATATGTACTATACCATCTGGCACCACAAAAGCACATTAACTCACTTTTGAATACATAAAGAAGCTTGAGCCCAGCACATATCCAAATTATTATCCATTTCTCCATTTATTCTTATTTGGTGGATCTGTTTTTAGATCTTCCCACTGAAGGTATCCTGATTTCATAAAGCAGTTCTGCTTAAGCATACTACTGTTTGGCTCTCTTTAAGGAGAATTAGGGCAAAAGGTATTTTCCTTTAGTCTACTAACACATATTACTCAAAAAATCCATCTCATTAACACCTTTTTTACTCTCTGTATATGTTTATATACAGCTCAAAAGTGGCATAGAATCCCAATGATACTGGGATGTAAAGGTACAATGTTGATACCCACTTGAAAGATTCCAATACAAAATTTGAGTTGATTTGTAGTACGTCCGCTTCCACTTAATCTATTCAATTACTTCCATGAGGTAGTTATGAACACAAGCTACTAAAATTATTTGAAGATTGCATTTTCCATTATGTACTACTGGCTAGATAAATTAGCACTAAATATCAGTGACTAATACTGCTGGGACAAACTTCATAATTAAAAGAATATAAAGGATTGAAACACGGAAGCATTAACATTTCCTGTATTCTGCTATTCATGCAATTGTTAATGTACTTTTGCTTTTGCATGCAGGTCTGTTTCTTTGAGAATAATGAGTCAGTAGTGCCCTGGCAGCCAGGAGGGCCAACCCCGTCCTGGGGGCATCAGGCACAGCATCACCAGCCAGGCAAAGGGGGGACCCCCTCTGCTCTGCACTGGGGTCACCTCACCTCGAGTGCTGGGGCAGTTTTGGGTGTCACAATGTAAGAAAGACATAAAGCTACCAGACAGCACCAAAAAGAGGGCAATGAGGATGGTAAAGGAGCTGTAGGGAAAGCTGTATGAGGGGTAGCTGAGGTCACTTGGTCTGTTCAGCCTGGAGGAGCCTGAGATCTCATTGGGGTTTTCAACATCCTTGTGAGGGGAAAAGGAGGGGCAGGCACTGATCTCTCTCTGAGGTGAGCAGGACTCAATGAGATGCCATCAAGCTGAGTCAAGGGATTTTTAGCTTGGCTATCAGGAAGAAGTTTTTCACCCAAATGGTTGCTGAGCACTGGAACAGGTTCCCCAGGGAAGTCACAGCACCAAGGCTGTCTGAGTTCAAGAAGTTTGGAACATGCTCTCAGGCACATGGTGTGATTCTTGGGGTGTCCTGTGCAGGGCCAGGAGTTGGACTCAATGACCCTGATGGGTCCCTTACAACTCATTATATTCTATGATTCTATGAACACTAAATGCTACATACACAGATTAGGAAAATAATCATAAATTCTATAACAGGTGGATTCAAAGAAGCATTTAGTGGATTTTTCATGCACAAATCAAGAGTGAGATGCCAGTTCCACTCTCCATCCTCTCCCTGTAATGCAGTCCCTGAATTTCAACACACCAGTTTCTCAAGTAATTTTAGGGTATGCTGTGCATGGGTTCAGTTGTTTCAAGAACTGAGCAACTGGCTACTCATCTGATTACACCAGATTTGAAGCCAGGAAACTAGAGAAAGCTATGCAAGAGCTCCCTGAGAAGCCAGTCACAACACCCTACTAAGTACCAAATTCACATAACCATCCCCAAACCTGAACTAATAATTTTCTTTTTAAAACTGAGCTGCTAGAAGAAAAGTTTCCTCACTTACTAGTCACCCCTGCTCACCTCTATCCACAGGCTGCAGAATTGAAACTCAGGAATCATACTGCTCTGAACAGCTCTGTACAACCCCAGGTTAGATTGAAAAGGCCAATTTTTCCCAGTACTCTTGAAATTTGGCTAACAAAGCCAGGCACTGGGGGAGAAGGGGGAGTACTGGGTATAACAGGCTGCGGCAGGGAAGAACCTGCAGGAGTGACCTGTGAAAGAGAAGGTCAGGGACTGCCCTGTGCTGGTCACAGCCACGTCAGCAAAAAACAGACCTGCCACTTACCATAACTATTCATCTTATTTCTTGATACTGAAATCACAAATTACAAGTTAATATAAATCACCAATAATTTCCCAGTTCATGACTGGTTTTGCTCATGATGAGGAGGGAAAAGCTCTCCTTTAGTGTGTTCACCTGCACCTTGAAGGATTTTCAGCTTCTGTCCCTACAGAATTGTATGAACAAGTGAGACGAGAAGAAAACATTTTTTCAAGGCTTTGATGGATGGCGTTAGGTTATGGAGTCAGAATACCAAATTACTGTTAAAAGTGGCATCATTTCTGAATTAATTCAGATACTCTTGTAAGTTTCTTCATATAAGTCACATACTTTTGGAGAGTAAGATATACAGCAACCAGCCTGTGGAACAGTGGCACAGGAATTTACTGTGCTGTACCATGGAAGGTACTGAGGTTATCAACTCCTCAGGCTCAGGGCACAGAATGAAGCTCCATTTAAGATCCATAAGGAACCCCAGGGACCCATAACCTTCCACATAACATGTCATACACAATATTTTCCACTCAGATGCAGTTCTCCACAGCTGGTCTTCCAATTTTATCCTTTCAAGACAAGTTGAAAAATTCAGTGTAATGAAAGTCCAAAGCACTTCACCTCCTGGTTTGACATTTCTATCAAATAACAAGCACTGTGTTCCTGTCCACGTGTTTTTTCCCCAAGTCTTCCATTTCTAGGTTTCTTCTATGCCATTTTTGAAGCTTTCTTTTCCACACAACTTTCTTTTACAAGGTATTTGGGTAGAGAGGCTGGAGATTAAATTTCATAAATTTTAGGTCTCCCCTCATATTCAGGAAAATCTGCCGCTTAAACTCTGGCAAATTTCTCAGCAATCCTTCAATTTCTAGCCCCTAGTTTTCAATTCCTATTAGGCTACAGCTTCTTTTCTAATCTGACGCAACACAATCTTTACAAAAACAAAACAATATTAAACTCCCAACACGTCAATGAACTTGCCTTGCCAACAGTCCTGCACAGAGTTAACAGCAAAGCTACAAGCTCAGATGCTGTTCCTAAACTTACAGCTTTTTAACTGTTTCTAATAGTCATGACCTCTGTGGCCAGAATCAAAGCTTTTTATCCCCACGCTGTGTCAGTCCAGCCCTTGTGAAAGCCTTGCCTACACAATTGCCCTTCATCTCTGCTGTGCCTTCAGTAGTACAGCTCATATGGACCTACTGGGTGGGCACAGGACCACCAGAGACACACATAGTTAGTATTTCCTCCACCTATTCCAAGTAAATCCTATCAGGCTGCTATTTAGGCAGGCATTTCTGTACATACACCTCCTGAGTTTAAAAGTTAACCTGTGTGTGAGACCAGCTTTACTGGATAAAAACAGATGTCAGCCTAACAAACTCCCTCTCTCTAAGAACAGCTATAGGTACAGTACAAAAATTATTTCCATTAATTTAGAGATGCTTCTCTCATTTTACTGAATATATCCTTGTCTAGTGCTCTCCAAGACATTTATGATTTGACATAATATTTATATAATAAAATCAGTTTTTCCTCAATCACCTCCTTTGTAAACTGGAGAGCCTTAGTCTATCTACTTAATCTCTCCTCATACAGCAGCTCTTTCCTACTAAAGAAGGACGTGCACAGTACATTTATAAAACACTTTCCATTTTGCCCTCAACTCCTCTCCTAATAATTTTTAACATTGCTCTGACTGGTGCTAAGCACAGCACCAGCATTTTCAGGGTCCTATCAAAATGATTTCCAGATCTCTTTTCTGAGTGCTAATGGATAATTTACTACCCATCACTGTGTTAGCAGCAACAGTTTTATCCCCTTTATGCTACTTTGAATTTATTGCTACAATTTTATTTCTTGCATTATTGCGCAGTCACTGAGTACCGTGAGATTCTTCAGTAATTCTTTGGTTTTAATTTAATGCTTTAATTATTTGATGCTACAGAATTATGTCTTTTTTATGACTATTTGTCATTTTTCCAGATTAAGAAATGTGTTGAATAGTATATATTCAATGAGATTCCAGTTAGATCCCAACCATAATCTCCTGCCAGATTTATGGTAACCTCCCCCAACAAAGAAATATTGTGTTAACTCCATCTGCTGTCTCACTGCCAAACTGAGTTTACT
Organism: Petroica traversi; assembly: GCA_025920805.1. Lineage (NCBI taxonomy): Eukaryota > Metazoa > Chordata > Aves > Passeriformes > Petroicidae > Petroica > Petroica traversi. Next base: position 12,758,533 of record JAHLSL010000014.1, read on the forward strand.
AACAAAACTCAGCTCTACATCCTCCTACTCAATGAAATAATGATGCTATCTCCAACACCCTAAAGCCTCATAGAAATTAATAACTGGAAAATGGGAATCAGACTTTCTAAAAGAAGATGAGGGAAGACAAGGGATGACTGTATTCCAGGGATTGCCATGACTCCTCAGAGCTCTTCAGCTGATCCTCCTGCTTTCTCCAAGAGCTTCCTCAAACAGGAGTTAATACTCCAGACAACACTTATGTGAACAGCTGGGTATTGCTTTGAGAAAGCGTGAATCTTAATGCTGAAATACTTGGGTTAAACTGGAATGCCATGACTAGCATCCAACCCAGAAGTGAGAGCAGTAATTTCCCTCTCCTCCCACTCACACCATCCTTTGGCACCAGCTCTAGCACGTCGTTTCACACGTTGATTCAACTCACTAGCCAGAAAGAGATTTTATTTATTTCGCTGGCCTAGTTTCTTTCCAAGCTATTGAGTGTAACTCTTAGGCAAAGCAGGGTGGTGAACATCAGAGCCACTGAGTGGGAGCACAGCCCCCACTTCCTTTGAGATGAGTTCCACACAGCCCCACACCATCAGGGCAGGGGGTACAGCAAGTTGCAAGAGCAAGGCTCTCTCTCCTCCTCCCATGACATATTGGTTTTCACCTCCAACTCAGGAGACAAATATACTCACTCAAAAACAAAAGTTTCCTTTTTAAACTGAGTCTTCACTGGATTAACAGAAAATAAACGAGAAATGTTTTTTAAATCATATTAATAAATGTCAAGATCATATTTAGAATTACTACATCAAATTAGTCATCACCAAATTACCATTTATTCCTCTAGGAAATATTAAGATTAATTGCCTGTAAATTCCCAAAGACACCAAATACTAATAATATCACTACTAATGTGCATTTACTTTAATTAATCTGTAAACAAGTCTCTGGTCTTAAGACTTAAATGTCCATTTAGTGTTCCAGGGAAACTATTACAAGGTATTGTGATCAGAATATTATTTTTCTATCAATATTATAATAATTCTGGGCCATTACTTCGTGCCTAAGATCTGGGCATTTCAAAGTGAACTTTTACTCATCATACAATTTATACTCATCATAGTAAGAGTTAGATGCAGGCAAAATTTAGGGCGATTAAGGCTGCTGGAAGAAATTTTTTCACTTGAGTGAATGCATTCAACATCTAATTCCTCCCCAGAACCATCATCTCATGCTTATCAGCTACAACCCATTCCCAATTTAATCACATCCTTATTAGGCAGGACACAGGTAAATCTGCTCAAAACCAGAGTGACTGTGCTCCCACTTCCCAGTGCAGCTGTCCAAGCACTAGCTGCCTTTTGCTACTCCATGACATTGTGTTAAGTCACATTCAGTGGCTGATGCTGCTCCAAGGTATGTGAGTTAAGTAACCACTAATTCATCCTGCTCTCAGCAACCAGGCTCTGGTGTAGCTAAATCTCCCAGAAATGTGTAGTCAATTGTTATTAGATTATTAGCAGAGCTTCCCTGACCTTTGCTGTCTTGAAATTAAGCTGCTCAGGGACTGAAATAAGCATCTCATTTAGGTGCACAGTAGTAATTTCATCTTAAAGTATAATGCCTGTAAGCCATTTATAAGAATTTTCTAAGGTATCTGAGACTGTAACTTAGTAGTTGACATTTCCAAATTACACACCTCCTGAACTATTCCATGTGGGGTAAAATGGCATCTAATTCTGCTTTTCATGCTCTTAGCTACATGAACTTACCTTCCTTGTTATTACAAAACTTTGTGCATGTGTTATTTGATCCACTTTGTAGGGGGTTGTTTTCTTCAAATGCCTACAACAACTGTTTTGTCCACAACAGGCAGAAGTGTTGAAAATAAAAATTATTTAACTGCTGAAGCACATTAAGTTGTCTCTCATCCGTGCATACGCAGATTTGCTGGAAGTAGGAATTGTTTACTCTTTTTCTACACCCTTTAACTTTGCAGTAGGTAGCTTTTAGCACCCCACTGCATATGATCATCAGGGTTTTAGGACTTCTTTAATCTGGAGATAACATTTGTTTCCCTAAGTAAAAAGGTTTAGAGAAATGCAGTACTTTGACACCTACCAAATTTCCACCAAATCTCCACAGAAATAGTGTAAAACATTTCTCAAACTCCTGCAATAGACATTATGGACTGTAAGAAGGGAAAATAGTTGCCTGCTTCACCTATAAAATGACAAAATATTATTAACCACGTTAATATAACACTTGGTTTATGACCCACCTCCTTGAATTATACCATCATTTTGTGTTTTCATTTTGTGTTGCGAACATTATTATAAGAGAGTCTTTAAAATCAAAAGAGGGGTCTAAGGAATGATGCAAAATCTTAGGAAGGCCACAGTACTCCAGCTGTGAAATCTCTTTTAGGTATCTGAAGCAGTAAGTGGTACAATACTGTTATGTGAACTCTGCTAGAAACAGACTTTGCTCCCCATTTCTCTTGCACAGAGGAAGGAGGACATGGAGGCTGTTTTCCTGCTATATCTAAGTTTTCTAAAGACTGCTTCATCCTTTGGCAGGTATGGTCAACCACTGAGCTTCACTGATACTGGACAGATCACATCAGTTCCTTTTACCTCTCATCACGAACTGTGATGCTGGTAACTCATAACAGTGAACAGGCTGTACACCACTGCACCACAATAAGACAGTAACATGCCCAAGCTCAGTTTTGGACAAATACTTAGATCTTAAAGTCCTTCAAGAGAAACAGCAAGGGGTGAAAGAGTAAAGAAAAACACAAATATTTTTGGTTTTTAGAGGAGATCAAAACGGAATCCAACCCAGCAGCTATTCCAAGAACATAAGGAAGCTAAGAGGAGAACAAGTATCTGTAGATGCTGCATAACTGGCCTCTCTCTCCCTGAAACAACCACGATAACAATGAAAATTGCCTTGCTCCCTCCAACTATACATCCCAGGAAGGGATTTGACAGGGTGGCATGGACAGCAGAATAATTTTAAAGCCTGGATTTACATGAACCAGGGCCATCTCATCGAGACCTAAACCAGACCAGGAATTGCACCCAGCCATCTGAACTCTCCACCAAGTTGCAACAATCTGTGACACGCACACGCAGCATCCTGTTGTTCATATTAGAAAGATCAGAAAGTAATTTGCCTTGTAGTCAAGACTGAAAGAGATGAAACTGCTTTTCTGCTCTGATAATGAACCTGTCAGTAACTCAAAGACTGGCATGTAACAACAACCAAGGGTAGATGGCCAAAGGTTTCAGCGGATATGAAACTTGGCAGACAGCCACCAGACATGTGGTCCATCCAAGGGCAGACTGCAGGAAAAAAACATAATATCAGGAGGACTAGTGGACCTGAGCTTTGGAAGAACAGTAGGAGAGTAAAATCAGATCATCTTTGCCTGACACACTCCCTAATTGAGATTTAGATGTATGCACAACAGGTGTGTAGTTAAATATACATGAATTAATAAAGATTCTGCCTGCCATTTGAAGTGGCACTACAGCATCTGTCCCACCTCCTGCTTGAGGCTCGAGAGTCACCCAGAACCATTAGACACACTGGACTGTGGGGAGGAATGTTCAGCTCTAGAGTTTGCTTGGCAGCCATTTCCAAGTGTCTCTCTTGTTGATAAACCAGTGAAATGCACTTGATGTAAGTAATTAACTATTTCTCGCTGGCGTCTCTGCAGTGAACTGTAATGCAGAGATGGTAGCAAACAGATGTCACAGGATCCAACAAATGCTGGGGCTTAAATAAGTATTCAGTGCTATTCTCACACTCAACTACAGTGAAATACAGAAATCTATGAACTGCCCATGCCCAACAGAACAAGTTCTGGAAGTGCATTTCCAGAACCAGGACAGATAGCTCATGAAGCCTGCAAGGACAGTGAGGCCAATGAAGTAGGAAGACATTTCACTGTAGCCCTGAGACCATGTCTTAATGGTAACTAAAACAACCAAATTTACTGAACAAAATCTACCCTAGTGCTCTAACTGAAAAAAATAATCAGAAAACAAAACCAAAACTTTACATAGAATAGAACCATAACTTTATTTAGGTTGGGAAAGACCTTTAAGATCTAATCCAGCGGCAATGATCCTGCACAAAACTGAAAAAATGTCCAAAACCATCTTGAAAAGTTATCAAATCATGCCAAAACTGCAAGTCATTTGGATTCCCCCTTCAACTTTTTGCCTCTTTTACTTGTTTCCATCAGGGGCAAATATATGACCTGTAAGCATTGAATAAAAAAGGGTTTAATCCAAATTTCAATGAAGCATTTATTGAACTGCAGTTTTTATTAGCTTTTGATACTAGAAATCCTGTAAGCCAGTGTTCAGCCTGAGGTTTGGACCCTATTTTCTAAAATAAATATAATGAACAAGTAAGGTGTGTGTCCCAAAGCAGTAAGATAAGGCTATGTGTTACCTTTTAACCTCCATGCTTTGTATCAATTAGTCAACACCATGACTTGAGATCGTTTTTCTGTGAGAACCTAAAAAGAGAGTATGAACCACCATTCACAGAATTAAACCTTTCTGATTAGAAATATCACAGCTACTTTTGTACATATGCTGCATTCACACTGTGTCAGAACCAAGTGATCACTGTGTACACGTCACACTTCTCAGGAAACCCTTAAAATTTCTGTTCCTCAAAAATAAATCTATTTTCATTAGCTTCCATCCTTAGATAACCTACTCAGAGAAAAAGAAAATGTTTTGTACATAGCAGAGAAGATTGTTTTTTCCCTCTTGCAGAAGGAAAGGGGAAGGGAAGCTTTTCACCAACTTGAGCCAGAGAAACTTCATTTATCTTGTTGCTAAGTTTAGCATGGTAAAACTTGTATTCTCAAAGTTATTGTCCTATCATTGTGTCATCATATTCTGAACCAGCTAGTCCTAAGAACATGACAGGGCTTCAAATGCACTGACAGTACTGCAGACAAGCAAAATTTAAATATGTATAAGGTGAATCAAGCACTCACTTACACGATCACTTGGAAACAACAATCAGTGACACAGATCTCTTTCAGTTCTGGGGTTTTTAAAATTTGAGCACGTTGGATAAGACTTCACATAAAAATATATGTACTCTTCTCCTGCATTAATTTTGAAGGTTGGAAAGGATAAGTAAAATTAGCATTGGTAATTACATGCAAACAGATCTGACATAATTTTATTTGAACAAAAAATAGATTATTCAAAATAGCACAAACAGCAGGTCTGAGATGGATTAGCAGTAAGTAATCCTCCCAATACTTCCTTGTAACAGATGATTATATTGTTTGCAAAACTGCAGGAAAGTTGTCCTCTATTTTTCTAAGAAATACTCGTAATTTAGTTTGTAACCATCTTACCAGACTGGGAATCTTATTGCCCCAATTAGAGCTGTCACTAACACCTTACAAAAAGTTTCTTGGCACTTTTTATTCCTTCTGATGAAGGGACCACCACCCCCAGCTACTCTAACATTAGAGATGGGCCTGCATTACCCAGCTGAATAAAAAATAAAAGATTACAGAATGTATTATGTTTGGAAGATACCTTTAGAGCTACAGTGCAGTTATTCTGAGTTGCTTTCTCAATGAATGTAATAATTTCAGGACTTGGTTTGATGGAGTAAAAGCTCAACAGTCTGCATTTGTTCATAGCTGGCCAAGCTGTACTGATTCAACAAAATACTAGCAGTGATTTCTTTATTGCTAATATCAATTTTTAAATCCATAGCACAGCTATAGACCTCCAACATGGGGATCCTGTGAGCCCCATAAAAGCCTTCAGTAAACTGTGTTGTCTTTGCAATTTTCTTCCTCAAAAAATAGCTTGGTTTGTAGAGACAGGTAAGATACTAAGGGGCAACCCTTTGAGTGATTAAATGCCTCTTCACGAGTCCAATAACCAACTGCAACAATTTTCCGTAGGTTTGCTCAATCTCTTGTGGTGCAGGTGTAACAGCAGTTCTCATTCCATAAGTCTCTGTTATTTATCACTGCTGTCCTTTGTTCCTAAAAGATCTGATGAGGGATTTCTGCAATCTCATTGGTACAACCTGTGATATGCACTTCAGAATGCAGAAAGAAAATTATTTATCATTCTTGCCATTTTTTCCCCTAAATCAAAATTTTTCTACGTCTTTGTAGTCGTAAGCCTGTAACACTTTACTAATTTCTCTTGATCTGAATGTTTTTTAGAATAAAAAACCTCACTGGTTCCCTCCATTTCCTAGCTACAGATACTTTCCTTGGTGCCATTTCCCTAACTCTTTCTAAAGAAACTTCCAATTTTCTGTCTGTATCTTCCTCCCAGACAATTTCAAATACAGTTTCCCTCAGTTCTGGGAAATTAGCCCTTTTGATATAAGCTTGTGATTGGACTTGTGCTCTATTTTCCTACACTTAATATAATCAGATCAGAATTACTTGTCCCTAGGCAACCATCAGCTTCTAATCCAGTGGTTATTTCATCTTTATCCATCAAAATGAAATCCAGAATTGACTTATCATATATTCAATGCAATACCTTTTTGCTTTAGCGAATTATCCTCTATTTTCTAGCAACAATAGCTTGTTTTATGTCCAGCTGCACAGATCTTCCACTAAACGTCTCTTAAATTGAAGTTCCCCCATAACACCACCATTTTATTAACTGTGAATTACAGAGGTACTTAAAGTTACTTTTCTTCTCTCTAGTATCATTTGATGGTTGGTACAGATCCCTCTGGCAGCATATCGATCCACACACATTCAGCACCTCGCAGTTGCACTCTCAGTAACACTCAGAAAGGTAATGAAGTCCTTAAAAAACAGAGGGCTACCTGACATGTTATTCTCTCTATCCTTCATACAGTGACTCTAATTCAGTTCAAATGATTCTGATGGTCATATAAAACTTCTTATCACACCTTTTGCTTCTTGAGATAGCTACCGACACTGAAAAAAAAGAACTGAAAGATATATTCTCTATATTATTTGGAGCTTCACTAACTTTTTTGGATGCACCAAGTTGCAGTCTGTATGTATTAGCTTTCCTTACCAAAAAGGTAATTGAAAACTCTCCTGGCTATTTGTAGGAAGTTTTCAATCAAGATCATTAATCTTCTTCCTGCAAGTTGAAGGACACCTTGTTTCAGGGGCTTCCCTGACTATAGATGCAACGTAGGTTTCCATAAAAACAGACTTTCAGCTTTACCTGCCCAGCAGTACCTCCTTCTGAACCTCCAGAACTTTCTGGAGTAACAAAAGAGGGAACGAATACATAAAAGTGCCTAAACAAGATCTAAAATTCACAGGATTATTTTGGTCTTTTTTTAATACTTTTTTTCTTTTTTTTTAATATAAAGCATACATTTGTCTTCCCAGGACAATCCCTTTGGGAACTATTAAGAACATGCTTGGTGCATACCTTTGAACTCATTAAGCACCAGTGACAAAAGATCAGAAATATTCTTTCTTCCTAATTCAAATAGGTCATGCTCATTTAAAAAGAGAAATAGCTCAAAATCAAGTCATAATACAGATGTTCATTAAAAGGCATGGGTTTTCTGATAAATTAACTTTCCTCTATACTTAAACTGATTGTTCATACGCAAACAAATAAATTCCTTCCTTCTATACAAAACTGTGCTACATGGTTTTATTTAAAAATTAAACTTAAATACTGCCTAATATCAATTGTTTTGTAATCCTAATTCTTATAAAGTGGTGTTACGGATTTTTTAAAAGTTCAAAATACAGAAGACCCAGTCATAAGAAAATATCTAGCTTTATTCTCAGCTTTTACCTCCTTGACTTTGGTGTTCTCTGAAACGAAGTTGGCTATTGTCCATCTTAACTCATGTAACATTTTGTTTTATGTTTAATGTAATTGCAAACATGACGTGCACTCATAATTAAGCCCAAAGGGTAAGCTGAGAGCCTGAGACATGCTGGAAAATGCTGAAATCAGACTGGCTAATCTCTTCAAGAGCAAAAAGTGGAAAATATACTGCTAATGAAAATAAACCAATAAAAATATTTATTATAGTGCAAACATGCTGGGACACCATTGCCCATGACATTGAAAAGTATATAGCCACTTTACTAATGAAATTACATTATACTGGTTATAACAGACATGAGTCTGCACAGCCTGTTTAATGAGTCTAAATCTAATCAGAGGAACCCGTGATAGTCTGGCCCTGTCTGGACAGACCTGAAAAGCTGGAAGGCTTTCACTGCTACACAGCAATAAAACTTCAAAACCTTGCAACACCACTTCTGGTACTTGCTCCTTCCTCTTCCTTCAATCGATCTGCAGTAAATGTAGTATCTAATGTTACCCCAGGAAGCCTTCCCAAAACATCCCAAACACTTGAATAACTCTGGATGCAACTCACAGACCTCTGTTGGAACTTTGACCTTGTCACAGACAAATTATACATAGCAGTCTTTATAGTTCTGGGCTGTGAGAAGGGGGAACTAAGATAGAATTTGTGTATGACTGATTGAAAGGGAGTAAACCTTAGCCTGGAAATTACTGATGTCAGCATCCCGAAAGTAACACAAAGAAATAACCCTAAGGACCAACGCCCAAAAGTAGCATGAGAAATAACCAAAAAAAGAACAGATAATGGGACATGAGATGAAATCATTCAAAGAAGTGCAAGATTCAGAGACTTATGTAGTGGCCAGGCCAACAGATCAGTAATATCTCCTGGCATGGTGGAGCAATTTTATTTAAAGACCTGGAAGAGCATCAGCTAACAAGACTGACAACTGTGCAAAAGCACTGGAGCCCTTTTCCTCATCATTGGACCTGGGACAAAACCCCACGTTGGTCCCTGACTTGGACCAAGGTAAGAACAACTCCAACCTGCTCAGTGGCTGAAGCCCAGCCCAAGGAGCCTCCATCAACCAGGGACAGACAAGCAGGGGCAAACCCCTCTAGACAGCCACAGCACGGGCAGCACAGCAGGCAACTGGAACAGTGCTATAATCTGTTAATGCTTTATGTGGTGTTTTCTTCAGTTTTACTGCTTTCCTGCCCTCAGGTACTTTACCCAGCCAATGAAACAGGTATTTCAGTCCAGGAAGGCTTTTTCTCTTAGCATGGCACTGCCACAAGCACACCACCCATTGCTGGGACAAAGCCCAGCCTGCAGTGTGTGGGCAGGAGGCACCCGAGGCACCCAGAGCTGCAGATCCATCCCTGCCCCCTGGCAAACTGGAACAGCACACAGGCAGTGTGAGGCTGCCCCTGCAGTGCATAAATACCCCCATTATTAACTCAGCAGAAAGCAGCTTGAATACTTCTCAGTAATTCCCCGTCGCTGCACAAAAGACCGTGGTATCAACTGTGTATTTATTTTGCAAAGACAATGTGATGCTTGCACAGATGCCCATGGCCACTCTTGGAATACAGCATGTTATGCCTTGGTTTATTCTTATAGGACACAGATAACCAAGAAAAGCTGTGCTAATAAGCACCAACAATCATGAATAACAAAAATGGAAACCAAAATAGAACTCATCATCTTTGTGTCTGGCTGACTGAAGGAAAAAACCAAAACAAAACCAAAAAAAAAAAAACCACCCACAACCCCACAGAAGAAAATCCTCAGATTTCTCCTAAGGGCAATGAGTGACTAATTACCAGGAAAGCATTACCACGCTGAGGAATATTAGGATGGTGGCAACTTCAGGGGGAAAAAAAAAAATCTTCAATATTCAGCATCCCAGAGGATATAGAACAAACTGGAATAGCTTATAGTATTATGAACTTATAAATCCACCATAGTAAAAATATCAAAAGAAATCCTGCCCTTATGAATTATGAACAAATCATATATTAGTGCAATGATGTAAGCATAATAAGCATTACACTGGATTTCACAGATTATTCTCATCCATATCTAAAGGAAAACAAAATGGAAGCAGATTAATTTTGATGAGGGACAGATTCTGAGGAAGAATCTAATAAAAGTGCAATACGCAGAGGAAAGACTTGTCAGCAACTGGCATCAGTCTATCCAAGCAATAACAGGAGAAGAGACTGTAATAAGTGCACAAAGTCCCTTTTCCCATGACATGTTTCATCTTTTCCCCACTTCTATAGCTCGAGGTCTACAAAATCTACCATTTTACAGCAAGTACAAAGGACTTAAAAGCTATTCTGAGACTGAAACTAGAAACTGGAAATCTGAAAACAAGGCCAATCCTCACACAAGAGCACAATCTTTTATATTGTGGAAACTATTAACTCCAAGAAGCACTAGAGCTGAGTAAGACAGTCTGAATTAATTAATTAAATGCTGCCAAAAATGGACAAAAGAAAATAAAGTTATAACTACCAGACACAGCAGGGTAAACAAGAAGCAGCAAGACTGATTGCATGGGAACTGCATGAAATTAAACACTAGTTGCTTTAAGACCAGCATGAAGCGTGACAGAATTGTGTTCTCACATGTTAAACCCTGCTTGTGCATTAACATTAAACTCAGAACAACCCACTAGTGAGCAGGAGTACTAACCTTTACATTTTGATAATAGAAGTCTCATCATGCACATATGATCACCAGTTATTTTAGCATTATAAATTTTACATGACTTTCATATATTATGGAAAATCAGGCCCTGAAAATGCCTCTTTTAAAAAACCCCAAACGAAACACGTAAAAAGGAAAAAGGAATGGCTGACATCTTAAAACACATAGTTTCAGCAAGGCTACAGAAAAACATGGAAGTACTATCAAACCTGTAGTTCTCTGTTCAGGCTGCAGTCTCCACTCTGTGCCTGCTTACCATAGCAAAAATCAACAGACATCTCATGTTAAGAATTTTATAACATAACCAAATGTAAGAGGACTGCATGAACACAAGTGTAAAAGGGCAATCAAAAAGGTAAGTTTGACATCTCTGTGTATATTCTTCCCCAGAAACAATGTCAGGCAATAGCTGCAGGCTTTCACACAAGAAATATGACAGTCAGCAAAAATGGAAATACTGTGATTTCACCTAAGTAATCTTTGCCTCCTCAGCTTCTTACTAGGCAGTTAAAAGTTGTGTGAGGAACAGCAAAACTGTAAGCCTCTGTTTCTCTAATTTTTTTCAAAAAAAGAGAACAAGCATACTAAACAATTTCCAGTTAAAAGTGTTAAATGAGTCAATTAGAAAACATTATATCTTATGCAAATAAACATCAAAGCATTTTTTATTCATATTTTAAACTAAGGATTAAGAGAACAATTACTCACCCAATCTGTTCATTTAAGAATCCATCAACTAAAGAGATTAACATGCCTTATGGCCACAGAACATGAGCCTATACCTGCATTAGTTCCATTAATAAATGCAGTCTTAGCATCTATTAACATTTCTGAGCTGTCACCTGTGAAATGTGCAGTAAAGAAAGCATTCACTTCTCCCTTGTAACATACAGGAACTACAGGGAGGAAAGCCAATTCAAGGGCTTTATTTTTAGCAAACTAATCATTGTGAAATGGTAGTTCATTTGTCTTTACAAGACTAAATAAAATAAGTGAGAGACTATTTAAGCCATGCTATTTAAAGTGTGACTGCACAATAATGGGCTTGTAACCAGTGGCCATCTCTGGTACAATTACATAAGATATGTAAGCTACATAAACAGCATTCTACGTAACTCACAGTAGCTATCAAGTTATTTCACTTCTCATTCACAAGTTCAAATGGCAAATATGCATCTCAAATTCAGCACAACTTCTTACAGCTTACCATAAATGAGAGGACTCAATCTACATAAGGGTTATATGACAAATTTAACTGTATTCCATCTTTTTTCCCCTGTACAGAAAGACAGTTATTAGAGTAACAGAGTCCAAGAAAGGGCAGACAAAGGACTAAGCACTTTGACCACAATAATCTGCAGAATTACTGGAATCACATGGAGAAGGGATTAAGATATCACAAGGTATCACCTTCAAAACATTTTCCAATGAAGGCATGTTAAAAAACAGTCTGACACAGCCATAGTAATTTCTATTTGCTATATATCAAGGAGACTGACAAACCTTTGCATGGCTGGAAAGTGCATCTGCATGAGAGCACACATTTTTAAAAAATGTTTAGGAAACAATATTGTGCCTTTTTCATGTCTACAGTGAAATGACACATCAAGCCAATCCAATTTTTATGGCATTCTTTATGTCCTAAAACTAATTCTTTATTCTGAGTTTGTCTTTTTTTATATTCTGCCATAACAGAGCACCACAACACTGCACGAATTCTCACAATAGGATCATGCTTCAGGCATTTTATTCGCAAAGATTATTTGCTAAAGCTGTACTCATGCCTGCATTAATTTTCTGTACAAGTAGAATATATAAGCAGCATAACTACATCTCAGTAAAATACACATCTGATCTACAGACTGAATTGCAGGTTGCCTCAGTTCTGAATAAGCCCTTACAGAGCTGGGGACAATAAAGGAAGGTACTCACCCCACCACATATCTTAGGAGGCATTCTCCATGAACCTGGTCACTCAGATCCAGATACTCCAGACACTTGTGGAAGAACCCTGTCTTTACAGTATCTATAATGTGTGAATGTATGTATCAGGCTCTTTCTTTTGCTCTACATATGCAGGAAAAGCAATGTGTCATTTTTCCCCTTGATCTCTCTCATCAGGGTGTTATCAGGACTCTCAGTAAGCCTTGAACGTGTACTCAATCAACTTAAACTCATTTCCATTGTTTACTGCCCCTTGCCTTCTTGGTTCTGTGCACATTTTCTCTATAGGTGACTTCAAACGAGACACATTCAAACTCCCAGTCTGGGATATAAATCTCAAAATCTTTTGGCAAAACAGTGACTAGGGAAACTTATTCAAGTGGAAGACTCCTCAGCACACTAACACACTTCCATGGCAACTGGAACTCGTTTCCATTACAAATGGCTAGGATTATGAAAAAGGACTCATTTGTACTTATCAGGAATGACAAGAGTTTTTTTAATAAAGTCATTGATACACCCTGACCTCCTGTGAAGAACAATCCCAGAGGTAGCTCCAGATTCTACACAGCTTTGGACAAAGCTGCTACCTCACTGAATACCTGCTGAAAGGACACTGCTAAACTTTTTTGCTTTTTATTTATTTCACATTTACAGAAAGGCCACCTGAAGGCTTGATCCTGGGCAAGCAGGACTGCCTCCCACACACAGCATGTGTGACAAGCATGTCAAAGTTCCTGGTTCCACAGGAGGAAGCCTGGGGAAAAGCAGAGACAGATTAATTTTGTGACTCCAAAAAACCCCAAGAGTCGTGCACAACAGCAGGAAAGACAGACACAAAAAGAATTTACTCTCAGTGATACAGGGGCAGAGGACAAGGGAAAAGAGAAAGAAATCTCTCAGTCTCTTTGCAAAGGTGATAACCACCAGAAAGACCCCTTTTCTAATTTTGATGCAGGAGAAAAGCTCCCAAGACAATCTGCCAAAATGTTTGGCAAGCCATGAGATGTACCAAAATCAAGTATACTGAATGTGGATTATTGCCCTTCTAGAAGTCAAATCCCTTGAGAGAAAATAAGGGATCTTGCACCATTGTGTCAGTTGATGTAAAACTGAATCCTTGGAAAATTGCAACCATGTACTGCAGAGTGCCCTGAGCTTTAAGGCAGTCAATATTCTTGAAGGATAACAGCTGTCACAGGAGAAAAGATGGATGGATGGATGGATGGATGGATAGACAGACAGACAGATAGGCAGATAGAGTTTCTTTCTGTTTAGTTCAACATGATTTAATTTAGTCCACCAGTCCCTTCAGCCCATGCTTCCATTCATGGAGCCATCTACACATACTACTCAGGAGGGGCTTCAGTTGTTTCCAGGACTTGCTCAAAAAGCACACTCCATAATGGGCAAAACCTGGACACACAGCAGTCTCCCCAATGAGATGCTTTCCCCACCAGCAACCATAACCTCCATAAGAACAGTGACACCCTCTGAATAAACATTTAGTCCTGTCACCAGGGTAGCTGGATCTCAACACGTACAGACTTAAGTACAAACTTCAGTAAAAACGAACAGAGGCCACATACCACAGAACTATCTTTTGCACAATCTCTACTTAATATTTCTGGCAAATTTACAAACCAAATACAGGCAAAGCCTCAGTAGGTCTCTGTTGCCCTACTTCCATCAACATCAACGAAGCTATGAAAATTTAAGGCAGCAGAGGATCTTGCAGCAGAAAACTACATGTCATCCTCAAAATCCTACACTGCAATCCACTTGAAACAAATCATCTTTGCATACTCCAAATGCTAAATATCTGTTTTCCCTTGCTCTTCACTGTACTCTAAAAGACAATGGAAATCACACTGCAGATGTTTAGGTAGGAAGACAGACTCTCAAGAGTTCAGTTTTGATGCTCACTCCAAGCTTTAAATGCTTAAACAAACCTGTCAAAATCCCTCGTTGCCTCAAAATCTAAGCACAGAACACCTGGACACACATAAATTTTCACAACTTTTTGCGTCATTGATCAAAGAGTAAGATGATGAAAGAAAACATTCAAAGGTTTTAACTATACTTGGATAAAACAGGCATGAACAGTTTGGACTCTCAGCCAAAGCTTCTTTGAACATTAAGAAATACATCTGGCAAGGAATTTGAGAGTTAATTTCACACTAAAGCCTAAGAGCTTATGCTTTGTGCAGAGCACAGTAAAATCTCCTAACTTTTCCTATTGAAAAACAAAAGCTGACCTGTACTCAAGCAAAGAAGGCACAAATTTATGGAGCTGAATTGTCAGCCACTCACTTTTACAGGGTATTGGAGGACACAGAATCAAAATTAATTGAATGTGGACTCTGTGGATGCTGTTCCACCAAAAAGGCAATAGAGACACACACAGGACCAGCAGGGGGATCAAAAGCACCAAAATTATTGATGAAAATGAATCCAAATATTGGAGAAAAAGCCCTCCTTCTCTATGCTTTGACACACATTTTAGAACATAGTTATAAAAACAGGGTGCTTAAAACAGATACTTCAGTTGAATCCATCAGCTACATAATTTTTTCTTTTCACATTCAACACTGAGGCTGGCTTTCTCTCACTTTCAAGAGCATTGGCAGCCAGTGCCACCTGGACACTTCAAATTGTCCTTGGTTGTGACTGAGACCTTCTTGGCCAAGAGCTTGCATTCTGAGGAATTTTTTTAAATTTTCTTGCTTTTCCCTTTTCCCTTGCTCCTTTGCTTCTTGTTGTCTTTGAAAGTTCTACCAGAACCATTTTTCTTCCTACCATGACATTTATCTCACACTGCCTAGTAAAAGAGAGCCAGCTAAAAAGAAAGAATGGATGAGCAGAACAGATACTGATTTCATTTAAAATGAATTCCTTAAAACTTCGAGCAGAGCAAAAATATCCTTCCTTTAGATATCATTAAGTATGACTAAGAATGATTCAGCTCCAGGTAGAGACACCTAAACAATGCTGACTTGCTCTTCTACTCAGCAGAGATTTAATTGCTACATTCAGAGAATCCTAAAGGAGCAATTTGGCTCCCCTGAGACAGACACCTAACACCAGTCAGATAATAATTCACTATTTAGGCTCCATTACTGTAGTGATTTTATCCCATTGGACAGGAACAGCATGCTGGAGGATAGATACCTAAATTATTGGATAAATAACTAAACTACAGGTATTTTCATGCAGTCTCTCAACTTGGCACGGACAGAAAGGCTTTAGTAGCCAGAACAGTGCATCTGATTCCAGCCTGAATGGACCAAGTCAGATGCACTGTTTGCTGACAAAACATGAAGTGCCAGCAGTGTTATCAAATATGCATAATGTAAAGGCAGACAACATCCTTCTTACTCTGAGTTTTCAAGCTTACTACAGTACAAAAATTTGATCTACTTGAAAGTTTTAATTCAAAGTTTTAATCTTCAAATTGTTTCCCATAATGGTGTTGAAGTATGAGCAATGTTTAATAGCCTCCAGCATCTATTCCAGAAAGACAATCTTTTAAGAGCAGTAGTTATAGAAACTGGGCCAGCTTCCAACTGTCTGACAGGTCTTTTATTGCTGCTGTAATACATCCAAACTGTGGAAATGTCACATGTTTTAATATTATAACTATAGATTACTAATGTCACAGAATAATAAACTTTTAGGTTGTAAAAATAGCCTAATAACACATTAAGGCCTAACGAAGCAACTTAGCCAAGGCCCTTCCCTCTATTTCAGTGTATTTTCATACACTAAATTAATATGGATATTACTCACTGACACTTAGAAAAGAAGTTATGATTTTGTCTCTAAAGCAAGGAACTAGCTAACCCACAAGTAAATTGAAAAAGCTACAGAACAGAAAAGTCAGTCAAACCCAGTCCACTGAAAACATGAACTTCCAGCTTCAGAGCAGGACCTTTAAGGCAGAAATCTTTTAATTCAAACAGGGTTATAAATATACACTGAAGAAAATTAATTAACTTAAGTAGTGCAATGTAAATGACTTTATGGGGTACACTTATGACATAATTAAATGAAGATGCTTCAGCAGTGTCCTATGTGCATTACATATGGATGGTGCTCCAAGTGTTTGTGGCTGTAAAAATGGCAATGCTCAGCTTCTTTCTCCTCTCTCAAGGCAGTCAAAACTAAACTGCCTGTGCTCCAACTTTCTCAGCTCTCCAGAATACCCCATAAATGAAACATGCCACAAGTAGACACTGAAGCATTCAACAAAACATTTTGTTGTATTTATCTTCAACCAGTTGCATAAAACAGCAGGCCCTTAACCAGCACCTATTCTTACTATTGAACATCCTCTGCCAACATCTGCTGCTGCTTCCTCCTACAAGGCAGAAGAGTGAGACTTAAGACCTTTTTGGTCTTCTCAACAGGGACTTTGAAAACACATCATAACTCAGTAATATTCCTGTTAAATACAGCTATTTAAGGCAGAAAATTAATCCAACAGCATGACATACCAAAATTTATTGTTCAATGTTCTACGTGAATGAATTGTTATTATCACATTGTCATGAACCAAGACGCACCAATGGAGCCTATGTAAAAATAAATAATGTTAGTTAGACCATTCTTTAAATTTACATAAAATCTTTTCCATGTTAATTGATTGCCATTTGATCTAATAAGGGTGGTTACACCTCCTACTCCCAAGGAATCCAATCTCATCCATGTTAAAGTCAGTTGGATTACTACAGATTTCATAGATACTATTTTCACACTGCAAGGGGAATATAGAAACAACACTCTGAGGAGAAGAAGAAAAAGACATATAACACAAACCAGTATGAGTCAGCCGTGAATGCTGTGGTACAAGCTGCTTTACCTTACTAGATAATCAGTAACACCGTTTTCACATCTTGATAATGGTACAATTGCTTATGCAAAGTGAACTGGAATTTTTACACTTTCCCTCCCTTGGTTTGTGAAATGTCACAGCATTTAGACTTAGCGTAAAGTAATAATTTAGTTCATCAGCACTCCTACATATAATATTTTTTGAATAATGACCCTAATGACCATTTTTTAAAGTAATAAGCCATTAATGCATATGTGCTTGATTAATTTTGTTTTACATCATTTTATCTTGCAAAAAAGCATTTTAGAAACAGGGGGGGAAAGGAGAGAGGGAAAAAAAAAAGCCAGGACCAGATAAAGACACCTTAGATTTCTAGTTTGCACAAAATCATGAAATAAGTCTTTTAGAAGCACTGAACATCTATTTCATATTCTTTAAAATAAAGACCTACTTTGCATAAACAGACAATTATTACAAAACCAAATGAGCCTAGTGCAGAATGGCATTATTGCCAGCACACCTAGACACATCACCTTAAAAATACCAACAGCTGCCAGGCAATTCTGACTGCCCCACACAGGAACACCAGCTGGAAGCAAAATGACATTCCCAGGTACGAAGGCAGTGCCTCAGACCCAGTCCCCAAGAGCAGGAACCATTTCAGCTTTCCCACTTTTCCATCTCTCAACGCCTGCATTTTTTTTCCAAGCAAACACCCATTTGTCCCTCTCCCCCTGCCAGAACATTGGCAGCATGGTGAAAAAGAAGCAAGCAGCAGAATGTTTCAGTTTTACACCACAGATTTCTTACTTTATACAGCAGATTTCCTATTTTAGAGGAACACATCCAAAGGCAGACTTGTTACTAAGATTTCGGGTTGTAACAGACATCTCACGTTTTACATAGCCCTAAATCCCAGTATATTGGCAGATAAAATGATAGGAGAGTTCTCAATAGTCTGCTCCTTTTTTTTCACTCATAACACCTTTTTAACAGTTAGCATTCCTTCTTTAAAGTCCTTCTTTTACCACAAGATATTATTAGTTTTTAGTAAACTTGAAGCCAATTAACCAGCTTGCTGGGCTTTTTGCTGTTACCAAACAGCAAAATTTGATGGACTCAAATACAAGCCAGTGTTGTTACTGTTAGGAAATCGAAATTATTCGTGCTGACTAGTCTGCTGTTGTGAGATATTTACAGCAATACGAGCGTACTTTTTATGATGTTTGCATATTATGGAACTCAACCCGCTTTGTACACAGTAAATATTACTATAAAATTAAAAATAAATTCAGATTATTTATTTTTATGGACATACTGGAACTCCACTCCATAAGATTACACATGCTATTTTTAGTCCTAAATGGTAAAAAACATTAGAGATCATTCTTGGAAGTGGTTTCCTAGAACAACTTTCACATTCTGAAAAGTCCATACCATATTTTTCCCTTCAAAAAGGACTTGGTGATCCCTCTTGTCCTCCCCTCATTTCATTCTCATTCAAGTGTAATGAAGCAACATGAAACCATTTTCAAAACCTCTCCATTCTCCAATCTTTTTTTGCACTGCTGTTGCAGAAAGGACAGAGGCCACAGTAAGGAGCAAACAAATAGGCACGAATAACTAGAATGGGCACAGAACAGAAAATAAAACTCAGTAGTTTTTTTTCATCATTCCCACAAAAAACTTCATCCCTAAAGGCTGGAATATATTTAGGTCTTAGGAAATGCTCTAGAGATCAACTCCATGCCCCTTAACAAAACTGGTTTAACACTACAGCTGCAGTGATAAACGTGACTTTCAGCACCAATAGGAAGCTAACAATACTCCAAGACTTCGTGTATTTTAATAATTATACTTTCTGCTCAACTATGCAAAGGACTAGCAAAAAAATGCAAACTATTGAGCGTTACCGTTTAATTCCCAAAGCCTAAAATCTTAATGTTTACTCCACTGCCATCAGAATTGCAGAGCAAAGTCACTGTGGCAGATTTTAAGATCTAACATTGCTGATTTCTGTATCCATCACTTATTCTAATTTTTACAAATTGCTCAGCTGCAGAGATTTACCACAGATGAAGTAATGAGAGTCTATAATATCAGCACTTCATCAGGATCAAATTGGAGGAGATGCTCTCTCCTAGGGTAATACAAAAGAAACTATATTAACTGACATTTTGTCTTTGAAACACTATGATTTGTGGTTGCATTAGTTGTGTGAGATGAAACAGTGGAGACCAAGCATGTAAGAGCATGAAGCAGTATTTAAAGTTTGAAATAGTTTTGGGAATAAAGATCCAGAATGCTCAGTTAAAGGCTCTACTTAACCATCTCTGATTCTGTAGATCCATGTATTCCCACAGAGAGAGTATAGTAACTCCTCTATCAATATCTAACTGAGGAGGACAGAGAAATTACAAACTAAAAGTCAACTTCTATACTAGAAGTGGAGGAGGAGGAGGTTTGTTTGAAATTCTTGTTTTCAGTAGTGAAAGCAATGTTCTTCTCTGTAGTATTACTGTGTATCTACTCTCAAAGTTCTTCAGTTTTATGTGTGATCACTCCTGTGGCTGAGCACTACAGATCCTCAGAATCCAGTTTGTGACTCTGAGTTTTATCACTGTAAAAGGCCAGTTCCAGGAAGCACTCACTTCTTACAACACTACAAATTTTGCTTTCATATCATGCTTCTGTATCCCACTTCAGGAGCAGAGTGGAAACCAGCAACTTTCACTCAAAGCTTCCCAAAACCCAGTGTCCAAGACAGTTCTCTGAGATATTCAGAAGGTCAGCTGAGGCAATAGCCAGCAGCTCAGCTTTCCTGACAAGTTTCCAAGGGAAAAAACAATAATTAGGAAAGCACAAATAAAAAGGCTCCTCTCACATCTGACAGGAATGACTCTCCATAAGACAAGAATAATGTGCTCATACAAGTACAAGCTTAAGTGGGTCACAGGCTGACATCAGCTGACATTTTGTCCAACCAGGCAGTCTCTGCCTAAAGTATCTTACCAAAGAAGTATTCTGGGGGACACAAAATATAAGCTTGAACATAAAAGCACTATTACAGTTGTTTCAGCTTTGAATGGTGAAGGAAGAGGCTTCTGGAGACGTGGACAGGTAGACTATAAAGAAATTGAAATGTCCCTTTTACAGGTATTATAATCACAAGTGATTTGTTGGGGTTTTGGTTTTTTTTTGTGATCACTACTTCACCTACTGATTTTTAGAAGACTACAAAACAGCAACATCAACTAAAATTAAATCCAGAAACTTACATACAGTTTGAAATACTGTTCATCCCAAACTCAAAGCAAGTTATTGGAGGGGCGGGAAACGGGAAAATTGATATTTTTTGAAAAAGGTGGTTACGTAAAATGGTACAAGACATGCACTAGTGACTCTTCTTTATTTCAGAAAATGTTGAAGAAGAAGGAAGAGTAAATATGGCCTACTGGCCCTACTAGATCTACGTGGGAAAACTATTTCTCACTTAAAACTGTAAGGATCCATGACTTTATTTTCTTGAGAAAATAAATACAGATATATTAATCTTCTAGAGAGGAACTAGTAGAATACATGGTTAAAAAAAAAAAGCTTGAAGAGGCAGGTTTTACTGTCATTTCTTTTCCAAACAACAGAGATTTTAACCATGTTTTCAGAAGAAGATGAGGAAAAGGAGGCACCAACAGAAAGGCAACACTGGAAATAATACTGAGGACTTATTTACCTGGGAGGTATAAAGCTATTGACAAAAACTTCCAGAGCTGCCTCCCAGCTGGGTGTGCTGAACTGCAATACAGCTGTTCCTAATGTGATAATTTGACTGCTAATGCCCTCAGATCACAAGACTGAAGCATATAATAGAGGTACTACTTAAACCACACCATGGAAGACAATGAGAGCTGAATTCATTCCACTCTAACTCAGGTACAAGTCTTACTAATGAGGTGTGCAACCCTCACATTGCTGGACAGGTCTGACACTGTTCAGCTTGTAGTCCTGCCACAGTGTACCCTGAAGGTAATTTCAGCAGAAAATACAAACCTATCTCCTACTGTTTGCATTCAAATCTCATCCTCACTCGACAGAAGCAACTCCCCACCATGACCTAACTATTTACACCTGGAGGCACAGGATTTCCAACTGAGAGCCACCAAATGAACTGATAGTTTTCTTAGATACAAACAAGTATAAAATGTTCTGAAGCTCACTGTGGAGATGGTATTTCAGCTGCAGCATGTGCATCACTCTGATGCACCAGGTGACCCTGAGTAAGGACAGAAGAGGGGGGAAAGGAGAACAGACATGTTGGCTTAGGATGGGACAAAGAAATTATCAGAATAATTTCTGCAGGAAATGCAGCTGAATTAATGTTTAAACCAATTAATTATCTCCCCACCTCTGCAAGTATTAGTGCAACTCATAACAACTCACAGTGTCTTGGGCTCCTGCTTGTTTAAAAAGCAAACCAAATTGTGAAGGGTTAATATTTATATGTATAGACCAAAAAGCATTTACTGTGGATGAACACTCTCCTTCTCCCAAGAATAACTATTTGAACTGACTAAGCAGGCTACACTTAGAACAATTCCCTGGAAAAATGGATTAATGGGAACACTGAATGTGAGGCTCTCAAAGAAGCGTGGCAAATGGGATTTCTGATCAGCTGTGTAATTCTACACATGTATCACTCTACACAGAACTTTACCATTTTAACACATTACTTTTCATGTGCTTTTAACATCATAACATGGGCAGTGTGTCACCTTCTGCACAATACTTGTTCTATAAAAAAAATAAGACCTTCATAAATTCTGCTGCCTAAAACTCTCTGAACTCGTTTAGGCTGGAAAGCTTTTTCTTAAAATAAAATGCAAATATTTCTGTTATTAAAAAGATATATGCAAATGATCAAAAAACCTGTGAGTTTCGTGTGAACAGATGACCTCCTCTAAGCTCCTTCTCTGACACTGGTTCAGCATCTCCTACAACCTCCCAAGAGGTCAATAAAAGACCACCAGCTTGAGGCATTCATAAACAGCAACTATGCCTCTCACACTGCATCAGAGGAAATAAAATGTATCATGACATTAAAAGCCTTTTTACAAGAATCCTTTACTGTCTCTAAGCAATCAAATCACCAGGTTCCCCCTCCTAGGGTTTCTCCTACGTAGTCAAAAGACAAGAAATATACCCAGAAGAAAGGGTTTTGCACTTGACAACAAAATGAGTGTTCTGAAAGTACACTAAATCCCTTAAACAATAATTAAGCACCAAATGAACCGTTTAAAAATTCACCACTACCATTAGAACAAATTAAATTAAGCCAAGATTAACATATTAAGTTTGCTCAACCCAAAAGCAGATAACTTCACGGAGTTCCTCTCCAGCTCTGTGCAAATTATTTTTCAAAATATCTGACCGTAAAGATGGGCCAACAATACATGCAATTAAGTAAATGAGATAACTGGGTAACTTATATTCAAAGCATAATGGCAAATTAGCTCTTTATATCTTCCCCTACAGTAGTTATGATACTCCATTTCCAAGTTTTCTGCTGATAAAAATTAACAGTTTTCACATTTTTACATATTCTAGTACCCAATTTACAAAGCTGTGCCCCTTTTGATTAGCACCTGTATGTTACTTGCTGATTCTTGTGGGCAGTAGTAGGGAGAAAATTTCCACAGGATTCTTTAAATATCCAGAAAGTCTGTTCTACAGAAAAGTATTTTGTTCACCTGTGTTGAAATTTGTGGCATTCCTGTGACCTTTATGTCAACGAAACCAGCAGGATCTGGGCAGCTGAAAGACTTCAGTACAGTAGGTTACCTTCTCTGTCTTATTCAAACCAGAAATGACCAAACACATGGCCATTATACAGGGCTGTAGGTTAAATATAGATGTTTGAGTTATTCACAGAAGTAGTTGCAATTTCAATACTTTCGAGTGGAAAAAAACAGACCCAAACATTTTCAGACTCATATGCTTGTTTTACCAAAAATAAGTGAAAATAACTTGGTTTAATTCTGTAAAGAAGGAAACCTTTTTTCTTGGGGAATTTATATCTGTTACCCATCAGTGACCATGGCAATGATATACAGGTAGTGTTTGTAAGAATATTTACAGATTCGATGCTTTTTACTCCTAACACTGGTGTGTTTTTTTCATTTTTGCTATACAAGCAATAATTCACAGAGCAAGCTAAGTAGGGCCATCCTTTCAAATTTAGCTTTCAAGAGTTTAGAAATAAGGTCAAAATCATATAAATAGGCACCAATAATAAAGAAAAAATGTCCCAGTGCTTCCCATTCAAAATGGTTCAAAACATTTGGGCTTGTTCCTCATTTCACAGAAATATAAAACTGAAGTACCTTTGTAGGAAATTCCCCCTACACCAATGAGATGATTATTGATTATTCAGGAACATAGTAGGGCTGCAAAGATTTTAAATTAAAAAATGCTTGACAAAAGACCAATTTTCATGACAACTATTATTTATATTATTCAACAACCTACTATAGACACTATCACTTATAATTGCCTCCCAGAATCTGTACGAAATTGTTTTCATATGCAATTTCAGTGCAAACTGATTGAACAGCAACTAAAAAGCCAAGCAAAATACAAAGGCTGAAGGCTTCAGTATTGGGCCTGAGCAGCAGTTTATGCTATTGATGATGCCTTAGAGTGGCCTCTGATGTGCCTTGTCTGCACAGGTATAATGTGAAGAACAGAGCATACTATAACTGCTCCAGAAGCTGCAAACTCCCAGCACAAACTGAATTATATGGCATTGCAAGTACCATTTAAATTTCAAAGGCAGTGCAAGATAATCTTTTCAAGGAATTTAGACATGTCATTTCACTGCCAGCTGACATGGCCTCCACATTTAACATTAATTACACTCCTATTTATGCTATTTAGAAACCTAATTATCCAACCCACTCATTCTAACCAAATCTGAAATGCTACCTAAAATTAAATTCAACTGGTATATCAAAACTTCACCTTATTTTCAATTCAGTGATCAAGCCATAATTCTATTATACATTTATTTAGATTGTATCTGGAAAGGAAGCATTTAAATAGGGTAAAGGCACCTTGTGAAGTTTCTACTTAATTCTTCAGTATTTACAGTAGAGAGAATAATGCAAATAAACAGACAGAAATTATTATGAAAGAAAACTAACAACCTCTTTATAAACCCCTGAGGGTTCTGGTAGAGCTGGTTCCTCTTCGTAATGATTGCCCCATCAGACCCCAAACTCCTCAGGCATGAACCTAAAACCTAAAACGCTTCATAGTTTGATAAAACATTTTATTTGTGTTACATGCTGACGCAAATTGACAATTAGCAGCTCTTCATTATTATGCTGCTTTTTTACAAAGACATAGAAATGCCAGAAGCAAGTGTAACTCCGATTCTCACTGGCTCATATGATGCCTGTATTCAGCAGGAACAAATTAGAATATCCTAATCAACATCTCTGCTCTGCTGTAAACTCTACATACATTTTTTTCTTGTGGGGTTTTGTTTTTTTTTGTGAGATGGGTTTTGTTTTTCTGGGGTGGGTGTGTTTTGGTTTGTTGTTATTTTAATGAAAAAGCCATTATTACAAACTACTTCATCAAACTGGACTTTAAGGCTTTCTCCCAGCACTCAGGAGACACATTTTCTCACACCATTCTAAAAGATACCCATGCACAGGTTTGTTGGGAGGGCAAGGCAAACCACTACAGAAAGCACATTCATTAGCAATGTACACCATATATCACTGCCTTTGCTGTCAGCTATCATGCATTACACAGCTCCCAGTTATTACTAGGAACTGACATATACTCCACCACTTCAGTCTTACCCAAAAATACTGGTTGACAAGACTTGAAAGACATACAGCAAGCATAAGCGATCCAATAATGAATAATTTAAATCCTTTGTAGAGAAAGGACATAAATCAATCAATTTTTTTCATTGAAAATGAAGTTGACAGTCCCTCCACTGAATGGAAAAACTTCCTCCTTAGAAGCAATTAGACCTTTCCTCTGCAAGGTCAAATACATTCAGGAAGATCTACTGGACCACAGGTACTGATGTCAAAGTGGTAAAATTGAAACAAGTGTCCTGTGGCTTATTTCTCTTTTTCCCTTCTTGAGAAAGAGCCTCTGTTGCCAAAGATTCCTTTTTAATCTTGTCCCCACTCTCAAGTTCACTACATCTTTGTCAAGGCTATAAAACCTGGAGTACAAGTGTAAAATTAGAAACAGCATCTTGACTTCTAGCTTTGGGGTTTGTGGTAGCCACACTGAAATGCTTCTCATATTATCATTAATTAGTCTGCATTTTAAAGATGCTGAAGGATAGAGTACAAAGAAACAAAGTGCTTAAAGTATTCACAATATGTACTGCCCTACAGCTACTGTCCAACCTACACTTGGCAACAGAGCAAAAATATACAAGATATGATTGTGCCATAAAGCTACGGCTGATGGCAAACCCTGTCTGGCCTCGATACAGGTGAGAAGAATGCCCACCTTATGAATGCACACTTGGGGGAGGGAGACCACCACCTATGTATCTGCTGCAGTTTTTGGTGAACACCTGCCAGGATTATGCCACAAATGCCAGCACACAGCATATTAACACATCCATGCCCAAGCCAAAAAAAACAGCAGTCCTAATAGGTTCACGTACTTTCTTCCTTGTCATCCAAAGGTGACAGCTCATAGCCTGGCAGAGGTCATGGGTGGTCACGAAGGGCAAAAAAGAGTGAAGTTTCCTTTGCTGGGCAGAAGAATTTGAAGATTTGGGGGAAAAAAATGTGGTGTCATGAGAGGAAGAAGAAGAAATAAAAAACACTCACTCAGAGTTCAATCCTTTCTCTACAATGTCAGAAATAGAACAGCAATAGGAATTTCTCCCACAAAGCAATAGAAATTCAGATGACCCTCAGGCCACAGGGCACTGGCCCTAAGAGCAGGTCCTGTGCTGTTTTCATATCCCATTCTGAAACTGACTGTGCAGCTGTTCCAAAAGTTATTACAAGAGAGCAACTCTGGCACTGATGTCGCCTACACATGAAAATTACTGTTGAAATAAGAAAAGCTGGAAAATGGAGAAAAGATAACAGATGTTGTTCACAACATACAGTAGACCTACAAAAATGCAATACAGTTCAGAAAATTCATATTAAGGCTCAAACTAAAAAGTTGCTATCTCTCATTTTAAAAAAGTGGAGGTGGTTGTTAGATGCAGAGAAGAGCGTGAGCAACCAGAAGCGCAGAAGAGAATTAACAAAGTTGAGAGTTTTATTACTAAGAAGGAAACCTAAGCAGTGAGACAGAGTACTCAAAACTACTTGCAGCATGGATTTTGGGTGCCTGGGAAGCCAGAACTCTGCCAAATTGGTTTTAACTGGTAGGTCATGATAAAGGGTTCATTCCAAAGCTGCCTGCCTGCAGCACACACCTGCAAGGCCAGTGCTCCCCAATCATGGGAATACATGCAGCAATGAGGAAGGATTTGGGACTAAACAGCAAAATGAGCTGACATCTAAGCATAAGAAAGCTCCTTCACTTTTTTGTAAGCAAGGATACAGAAAAGCCTCCAAAATTAAAACTTCCAAGAAGCTTACCAACATTGGGATTGCAATTATTCCACCAATTCCGTAACACAAGGCTGTTTTTTTTTAAAAGCCAAAATGAAATTAGAAATCAGTATTTCAACACAATTAGAAGTATTGCTTGGTTAGTACCAGAACAGGGCACTCTCACTTGCCAAGCAAGAGGTTAAGTACACAGCTGTGAGCATCTTCCCTTATTCAAGCACCAAGGGAAGAAAGGAAGGCAGAAGCTGAGGAGACAAATGTTGCCAGACAGCTCTAAAGGGAAGAGAGACTTCAGACTGGGACTCTTTCCCAAAATCCCACAGTTGGATAACTCTAATTTTATTCGGGAACAATTAAGAAGAAATTGCTACAGACCACAAAAAGCAGCTGTTCTAATGTCTGAAGGATTTTTAAAAAATGCTTTCCCCTTCCCTCTTCCTTCCAGCATAATTTATTTTTTTCTAATATGTACTCAGTGGACAATAACAGTGATAAGCTTATTGCAATTACAGTAGTAGTTCAGAAGTTAAGATTAAAAACATAATGCATAACAGTAAGGGTAATGTAAAGTGAATTTTTTCACTGATCTTCATATAAAGCTTTATTTAAATATTATCAGCTTCATCACTGTTAAATCACTTTCACAATTCTTTAACAGGAAATTAGTCCCCCTTTCTCAATAACTGGTGGAAGGTGATGCCAACCCAAATGAAGCAATTATGTCAGAAATCAAGGCAAACCATTTACATTTTTCATTCACTGTACCAGTCTTTAAGTGTGATTAATCAAATCAACCTTCCCTTTCCAGCCAGAGCTATAATTGCTAAGTGCAAATTAAAGTATATTATATATGACATATGATGCTTAATCTGAAGACAAATTTTTATTAGGGTTTAAGTCAAACTTTGTTAAATGAGTTAAAGATATCCACTAAATATATCTTAACATGCCCTACAGGAAAAGAAAAATATATTACAAAAGATTACAAAAATACTTCAAACCCCATCGATAATCCAATTGCTTTGACAAAAATCCCCACAAAGAGTAACAGTAATATCATGCTTCTAAGAATATATAGAATATCTTCACAGATTCTATCATGCAGTTTAAAAAGGGATAGCAGATAACTGTAGAATCATAAACCATTTTTTTTCAACAATAATGTACAAAAATCCTCCAGAATGATAAAGCAGAATTACTTCTCCTGTGAATAATTCACTACTGGATTAAGCCGATCCAGCTTCAATTATTTTAATAATTGTTGACAACTGCTGAAAAGCCCTTTGCTATTACTGTCCCCTAAGCAAACAGGGGCAAGAAAATGACACCAGTAAGGGATTTAAAGGATGAGAGTTGATATTCAATACCCTTATGTTTACTTTACCCTCTTGATTTTGCATCTATTGATAACCGTGTTGATGCCTTCTGATGTGGTTAAATACAACTCTTTGTCCTACTGTATATGCAACTGTGAACCCATTTTATTGACAATATCTGGAACAGAACAATATTGTCTCAGAATAAAAAGCAGGCTGCAGAACCTCTGAAAAACCTTCACAGTCTAACAAGGAAAAAAATCCCGAACAAAACATGACACAATATCACTTTTGGAGGGTTTGCTACCTAGAGAAACATAAAGTGGGATATTGCTTTAGTTCAAAAAGAAAAAAAAAAAAGATATTTGGGGGTATTGTAACAGAATCCATCTTCAGTGCACTGAACAGTCAAAATGTAACATATTTAAGGAAGTACAATTATGAAGAGTTAATCAATTACCTTTAGTATAGTATTTTTCCTATGAATTATCCTCCACAGAAAGCATTTGCTTCACCCCAATAGACTTTACTGTTTACATCACAGAACAGCTAATGTAATATGTATTAACAATGAAACACTATTTAACATATACATATGTAGACAAATAAAAGACATCTATTCAGTGTCCTGTGTCTTGAGTACACAATCAGTCCTCTTAAAAATAAAATCTTACTGTTGCATATTACAGGAAAACGTGGAAGGTGGAACAAGATAGAGGAGGGGAAATAGAGGGGTTAGAGACAGGCAGAGGTTCCCCTCTCAGCAAGGAGAAAGTACTGTTTCAGTTCCCAGTATCAGCAGTCGCAGAACAGGAAATCTAGCATCTTTGGGAACCTTATTTTTCTTTCCAATCTGATAATTGGCCAATACCGTCAGAAATTATTTTAGGGAAAGGAAGATCCATTTGACAAGCCACCTGACAGGCAGAGAGCTAGCCTTTACCCTCTACCTCTCCATGTCTGGAAACCAGGATGAAATGTCCTTGTGAGTAAAACTCACACAATCCAAGTGTAAATCTGTTCTTCTCAATCCCCATTTTTTCATTCACTAAGAGCAGTGTTTCTTCCAGGACGGATATATCCAAACCATCTGCACAACGAAGAACAAAGTAGATGCTAAAGGTGGATTTCAAGAGGTCTTAGCTGCTATGAGATGTCTTGGTGTGAAAGCTTAATGTAGACTTATCTATTCCACTGTGCAATACCTACACTCTGCCTGGTACCTGAAATACCTTTTAAAACTTAATTCAATGAACAGTTAAGCCACCATGCAATTACCATTCTCATTTCTTGTTCCCATTAATTGTTGAATAGCACTTCTAATTGCCTCTCACTAGTTTAAAATATTAAGCAGAAACAAGAGAATCATCTAATTCCATCCATGCTGCACTCCTGTCATTACACACATTTCAAATTGCCATTTAAATACCTTATAACTGTCATGGGCAGCAGGGTACGAGGGGAAGGAGACAAAGACAAAAAAGGGAGAGAGGAGAGAGAGGAGAATTAAAAAGGTGCAGTAGGGTAACAGACCTCTACCTCTCCATAACTTGGCAATACAGCATTTCATAGTCTTGCTTTGAGTCCAATGGTACTTCTGATATCAGGAATTTTTAATTGTAATTTGCCTTGTACTGCTTAGCTGAGGGAAACATCCTTCCCCACTCCAAGCACAGATCAGGATCAGCTTAAACCATTCATGAAGAAAGAATCATCAGATTCTAAGCTGTCCATCATCAGAATGACACTTTACATGCATATATGCTATTATTTGCTGTACATATAAAAATATTTCCCATCCTCTGGAAAAGTTCTCTTTTCATGACACAGTCTACCACAGCTGCTACTAGTAACATTCTACAGGGTACCACATTTTGCTTAAATATACTCAGATGCTTCATGAAGTCTCTGGATTTACAAGGTTTTCTTTGAAGCTGCCTTAATTACAGGAATGCTTGTGACTTTTTTTAATTAAGACTTAAGAGAAGCCAAGAACAAGATGATTAGTAGTCACAACATTAATCTTTTTGCTGTACCTAACAACTTCATTTACTGTATAAGTCACAAACCCTTGTGGAGTTGCTGTTCTATTGAGCTGACGTTGATGTACTTGCTAGGAAGTTACTTCTACCTCTTCTGTTCTCCTCTGAGATGTAACAGATGGGCTCTCAGGAAATTGAATCTGATAGGAAACACTCACTGACTTCAGTGAGCTCTTACAAGGCTAAAACAGAAAAATACAGTTCACAAGTGACAAAGAAACCCAACACATTTCATTTAAACAAAAAGGCTTCTTTGACAGTGGAAAAGAATTCCCGCTTCAGCAATGAGTTTTAGAAAATATACTGTCTTTTAACATTATTATTATCAACTCTTAATAAAGATGTATTTTAACAATTTCCAGGACAGACTTTACATACACTGCTTTCATCACTGGCAAGGAACAGCACCCCTCACAATACACATTGAACAGCAGATTCCAGCCCTTAACTTCCCAGCACAGTTGAGCAGCTTCATGCTACATTACTTTGGTAATGCAAAAAAAGAACCCAAAAACTAGAGACATTTTTAACTTGGACTGTCTAAGTCTCCAGGGAAATGAGGCTTAGGCAGTCCCTCATCTGTTCACTTGTCACATTTAAATTTGCTGGCCAATTTCAACTAAATTTGATAAAGAGTTTGGATACTAAAAAATAATTAAGTTCCTGCAAATTTTACAAAAACTGGAAGCCGAGTACAAAAGAGATATCTACAAAATGCTTATAGGTGACGGCAAAGAACTTTTCACTAATCTGTTATCCATTACCTCATTAATGAAATAAAAACACTCAGCATGTGTGCATTTAGTATATATTGGATTTATGCATATTTGAGTATATACACACTGTATATATTCAAAACCTTATGGGACAAGCTGCTCTAGACAGCCCTGCTTGAGGAAAGGGGGTGGATTAAATGATCTTTCCTGTCTGACCTGCAAAATTTTGGGGTGGGGTGGTGGTGTCATGTGTGTAGCTTCAGAGAAGCCACACCAAATGATATCAAAAAGGGATGCTAGAAAAGGATCTCAAGGGGAAGTGGAAGAAGACTTTGTTGAAAGGTGAAGGGCATAAATCCAAAGGTAATTGAGTTTTAGCCATTATGATAATAATGATCCTTTTTCTCCCGTGACCTTCAGAATTTCACTGAAGACTTGTCACTTCACTGTTCATGTGCTATTATCAGAATCATTTTGGAAATAATCTCTAAGGTCACAAGCTACACAAATGTCACTACAGTGTGTAAAACATAGTTTTGATAGCAAAGGCCATTCCTCTAACCTTTTACACTGATGTGAGTGTACCCCTATGAGGAGTTGCACAGCTTTTGGAAACACATACTCCTTATTAAATGAAGAAATAAATACAAAAATGTAGAGATGAGGCTTAGACCTTTGTGAGTAACCTCAACACTATTTATCAGCACTATAGTAAAAGGTTAAATGATGCACACTATCAGAGTATTTGAGAAAACATAAGTGAAAGTCATATGGCTGAGCAAAATAACAAGCAGATAGAAGCAAAAAAAAAAAAATTGGCCTATTGAAATTACAAGATTATAATTCTGACAGGCCAACAAATTAAAGACAATAAATCATGCCCAAAAATATTTAAGGAACAATCTGGAAAAGACATAAAAACTAATAATGCCACTTTTCAACTAGAAGTTCCATCACACCAGAAGACTAATATGACTAATGGACACCAGCCTTTGATAGGACCTGGGTAAGTACAAAGCAGTAAGCCTTATAAATGACTCCAGGGAAATTCCGAGGAACTACTCTGAAATACATTGTTACTGACTACAGAGACAAATAGGACACCTTGTGAAAGGCTTAAAACTTTTATAAATTGCTATCATGACTGACAAACCTTTAAAGAAGATTCCACATGCAAGAAAAGCAAATTAGAAATCCCATCAGCACTATCAGTGTTTCACAGAAAAGCCTTAAAGATGCAAAGCAGCCACAGAGTAAGTGTGATGTGGTTGCTTGGACATGCAACTTCATGAAGGCCAGAAAACCAAAGAAAAAAATAAAAATGGGCAGCACTCCTCCTGGAAATCCACTGTTCTGGAAGTATTTTGTGGGAATCTTTTCAGATCCACTCTGTTATCTACAGACAAACTAATTACTCAGCAGCAGGAGCAGAGAACATCATGGCCTGGTATAAATTCCTGGAACAACTGCATCTGCAATAGTCTGGGCACTTCTGACTCCTCTTAGCACAGAAAGGATGTAAATGAGAAAGTTACTGAGAAGGACAGAAAGCACTTTGAAAACGCATGGAATTTACTAACCTGGGGAACCATTAAGACATCTGGATCCTCAGTCCAGAAGATGAGGTAACTGAAATACAATGGTAACTTATAAGATAAAAACTGTTCAGTGCATCTTCCAATAGAATAACTGAGAAAAATTAAATGAAATTAATATGTGTCAAGTTCACAGAGAGAATTCCTCATTAGCTGCTATTCTTGCTCAAGTACCTGCAACAGAAATGAGAAGTTTCTTATGTTTAAAAAGCAACTGGATGTATTTTTTTGGACTAAAACTTCTTCAAGTAATAAAAAAACAAAATCCCCCATAGGCTAGGAGAGTATTCTGGGGTCTTTGTCTAGTGACAATGAAAGTCACTATCCTATTGCCAACAGGAGACTTTAGTTTGATTCAGTGCAACCATTTGTATATATTTCAGGCATATTTCAACTAAAAAGCATTCAGGTAATGGCCATTTTCAGGCACTCTGGCAATGTAAGATTCTCTAGCTTTGTCCTAACCATCAAAGCTATACTCATCTTATTCAGAGTAAGATTTTAAAAAGGTTTGTGCCTAGCAAAGATACAAAGAAAACTTGGCTTTCATACGTGACTAATTCAGAAGACAGAACTACACTAGTGATTATTTATATCATCCCAGATTTTCATGAAAATCTGTAGATTACAAATAAAACTTTATAAGAACTTTCTTTTACATAACCAAGCTGTGCTATCAACTTCAGAAGGCATCAAAGGAACCCATCTCAGCCCTTAATATGTGAAGCAGTGCTTTACTTACATTTCCTTGGCATTAACTTTCATAGGAAAGAGTCTAAGTAGTAATATATGTACAGCATCCCAAGTTTGCACCTTTTCCTGTAGCATATGCTGCCTAAACATAATACCCCAGGAAGCAAAACTTTAAAACCTTCATACATTCTACATTAACAAAATAAGGCAGTTAAATGAAAGTCCAATATGGTAAAGGTAGCTAGAGGCAAAGAGAGGAGAGTAACAGAGGGAAGCAAGATATGATAGTGTAATATATCCCCAGTGACATGAATAAAATTTTTTGTTTGCACTTAATCTTCATATAGCCTTTTTCCCCAGCTCTGAATTTCATTTATCACTGTATGCTGATAAGCTGTCAACAGTGGCAACACTTTCATATATTTTTGTGCAAGAACAATAAAAACATGACCCTTATTAAGGCTTCTCAAAGGGGGAAAAAAAACCTAAAACAAAACAGTAATTTATATTATTCTTATTTTCCATCAATAGAAAGGGAATTTGTTCCACAGAAACAGCATATTCGAAGTTTCCCTTGGGGCAGGAAAGGGAATGTTACTAAAACAGACAAGGCAGTTGCTTTGCAATATGCCATAATAGGTTAACCAAAGTTCGAACTGTGAAAAGTTAACATAATACATGCTTTACAAGATGAGAGAAAAACTGAAAAGAGTTCAGAATTATCTTTTAGGAAGATACAGATATTGCTATTTGAAATAAAGCTTTTCATCAGGAACAGCTTCTGAATCAAAACAATTCTTTCAAGAACATGAACCAAAAATCTGCCCACAGAGCAGAACAATAACTGTAACAGAACTCACACTTATTTCCATTTTTTAAAGAGGTTAATTTAATAGTTTTTCTCCAACACAAAACAACAAGAGGAATAGAATTTGAAGAATATCTGGACTCCCTGCACAGCACTTAGAAGAAAGACCAAAATCTTTGAACAGTTCTCACTGCTACAAAGAAACATATGTTGAAAATATGCTAAAAACTTCGGTCATGCAGTGAAGCTGTTGGAGAATATCCCAACCATCCCATGATCTGTAGGCTAACTGTTGAGTTCCATGGTGATAGTTGAGAAACTCCAGTTACTTTTACAGAATACCTTCAGAGACAAATCCCCAGATAAAATGCATAGAAAGTAATTACCTTTAATATTGCAACAATGCCAACAACCAGTATTTCCTTTAACATGTTTAGTAAACAAATTCCTGGGATAGATAAAAATTTTCTCTTTAATCAGTATTTTCTCTTTAATTAGTATTTGGTCTTCCCAAAGCTATACAATAGAGACTTCTTAACATATCCAGATGAGTGTCATGTATGAGCACATCTTCATAATCATGTCACTGTCCACAGGCTGTGCACACCACAGTATTTGATTAGCAGGTGCACGCCGTGTACCCACCTTACAATACACACAAATACAAATCTACACAACTAACTGAAACACAGCTTTCAAGGGTCTTACTGATTTCCATATTATTTTGCAAACCCAGCATGTTAGGCAAGCCTTTTGATTTTTAGCTAGACCTTTTAGCAGATTTTTTTAGCCCTCAGCAATGCTACTCAGACGATGCCTCATAACACCTTAGGATGGGTTTTGCTGGCACATAATCACCTCAGGCTATGGCACATATAATCAGCCCTAGAAACTTTATTTTTTCCCCTTAGAAAATCAGTCACAAGCTTGAACACATTAATACTCCTCACATATTCTGAAGGCAGGCTAAAGAATGAGAAACTTTGCCAAGTACTGAAGTCCCAAGGGAGAGCCAGGTATACCACACCTGGCCATTCTTTCAGCTGCTGCCAGTGACACAGCAGGCACTGGGCAGAGATGCTGTTCAGCCACCATTAGTAGAGGCATAACCCTGCCCTTTGATTTGACTTGAAAGGGAAGAAACTTAACCTTTCCTCTGCAATGGCTGCTGTCTCTAGTTTGTAAGCAAGAATCATGACACATGACAGTTCCTGGGAATGATGGAACTTACCAAATGTTGAAGCTTACACTACCAGCCCATAAGGGCCACAGCACTTTCCAACAGGACACCTAGGGGGTTAAAATATCCCTTTCACCTTCACAGTTACTCACATCCCCACTGCAAGATATGTATTAATTGTTTCTCCAAGGCTGGGATTAGCATCAGTGCTAATGTTAAAATGCAAAAAGTGCTCCAGGCCTTTGAGAAACAGCCCAATGTAATGAGTGTGTTCCATTATTGTGATTTAGGTAACAGTGTAGAAAATGTTGTCTTCCAACATCAGTTTCACGCCAAGAACTTCACAAATTAAATTCATGTACTTTGTTGGAAAATTCTGCTGACACACATGACCACCTTTAAAAATTAACTGTGTTGAACATACTCAGTGTTAAAGATACTTTGTTATTCATATACATCACATTGTTCACAAAAAAAAATCATGGAAACAACTTTGAGGAAAAGAGGTTCTGTTTATTAGAATAAGGAACACTTGATGAAAATACACAACTGATCTCCATGCAGTGCAAGCAACGACAGTTACTAATTTTAGTTAAATTATCACAATTTTTTCTATATTAAGCTTTAGTCCATGTACGCTACCCACACACTCTTTATACTCTGTAACCATTTAGTTATAACCTGCTTTAAACAACAGTGCCATATACAAGATGGCAAGGATCTACTTATAGAATTCACTTAGATGGCCTAAAAACTGAGGTCATAGATAACAAATAAAGAAGCTTTTGGACTACATAATCTCCATCACCAGTCAGATCAACTTAACCTACCTGAATAAATGCTCAAAACGCTCAACATCAATTAATGTATTCATTTTGGAGACATTTTTGTAAGTGAAGATTTTATTGAGGTCATAAAACCCACTTAATTCTGACTTGTGCTTGAAGACACCTGATGCTTATATCACCACCACCTTTAAAAATAAAACCAATTTTAGTTCTACCCACAGACCTACCAGCTCTCACTTGTTCCTAACAATAGCAAAGGCAGCACAGTAATTGTGTGAGAAGTAGGAACAAAAAAAAGAAGAGTGAAAGGAAAAGAGGTATCATTTTACAAAGAATATCCATGCTGAAACTCTTTTTAGAAAGAAAAAAAAAAGTAATCAAAAACCCCAAGTTTTGCCTGCCATCAGATTTTAGTGACCCGATTCTCTTCGGAATGCACAGTCTTAAAAGGTAACTTATCATGTGCTCAGTTCTCCTCTCCTTTTATCTAATAATACACACAAGCAACAGTCTTTTGAAACTTTTACAGGAACACTGTCAGGTATTTAGTCCCTGCTGAAGACAGAGTACTGAATTACACAAAAGAAAATCAGCATGATAGAAGTTACGTATGCCTTAACTTTTGGGGATAACAAAAAGGCAGGAATAAATAGCCACAGTAAAGAGGGAGTAGCACAAAAGAATGCTCACAAACAAAGAGCTCTTACCAAATACAAAAGGATACAAGACATAGTTGATAATAGTTCAAATCAAGCATTAAAACAGTCGAGTGCATTCCACATTCTGGTTGGGGTTTGGTTTTTTTTTGCCTATTACAGGCAGTATGCAATTACCAACAAACTTTGTTAATAATTGACACATTATAAAAAGATCGTAAAAACATGTAAAAGCCCCAGCCTGGGTAACCTTACACACTTTAAAATGTGCCATTTATTGCATCAATGATTGCATTCCTTTAAATAAGGAATTTGACAATGCCACCTTGGCACACAAGGCCAACAGACATGTGGCTTGTAACTTCAGACAACACATGAACCAGTCAAATCTCTGAGAAATGGATGATAGAAAGGGAATAAAATACTTTTGTTAAATTTAATGTGTCAATTAACAAAGCAAACAGGTAATTAGTATTTTAGGCCTCAAGTTCCACCAAAAGGTAGAAGAACACCAAAGGGACTGAAGGAGTCCATGCAAGAGGAACTGGACAGGAGATTACCCATCATTTTCTTTTCTTTACTAGTGGTACCCAGATATTTCTTTCTTCTGCACCCCAAAATATTGTACACTCATCCCACTTTGGATACCACTGCTCTACAGCACCAAGCCATCTCTTACCTAAGTACCAGTCCTGCAGATGCACTAGAAAAAAGGGGCCATATATTCACCAATCCAGGATATTAAAGTGCACAATGGAGACAGCTTTCTCGTTCTTCAGAAGCAATCCTAAGTGGTACTCAACCACAGCTCAAAAACTACAAGCTGATAGAAGATTTCTCTTGGTAGCATTTCCACTGCATCTCATATAAGCAAATTATCTGGATTTTTCCAGTCTCTTTTGTTGTGTTCCAGACTTTGCCCCAGATAATGAAGAGCTGACAGTAGAGCTGCCTTGCTATTTCAGTCCTACTCCTGAACAGCTGGTGTGGAAATACAGGCAGCAAATGCTATTACTCAGATAGGGTGAAATTACATCTTATAATTCAAGTCATTGTCTTTAAAACAAACAAACAAAAAAAATCAATAGGCTATTTCACTGTCAACTAACGAATCACTGAATAACACCCAGAAACTTAATTACTTCTCCCTATTAAAATAATTTTAACCAGCATGGAAACCAGGATTTCTTCCTCTGCCACACACTGCTTGAAAAGTGACTGCACCAACAGAAAGGGGAAGCCATACAAACTGCAGGACTCCTAAGAAATCACACTGAAAACACACCTACACTTCCTAGAGAAGAGCTCTTGAACGAAAGGAGGTATAATTAGTCCTCACAATCACAATTTTAACTAAAAAAGTACTCTCCAGACTCAATTTATTGCAAGAATAATGTATAGAACAGTAATAAAGTGCCACCATCTGTAATATGAACCCAAAACCAGATATCAAACCCAGACTTTGTATTAAGCACTCAAACTAAGACAAGGCCATGAAATCTAAACTGACCTGTCAAGTACAGTCTGTTCCAAAAAGACTGAGTTCCAGAACCAAATGCAAACATGACACCCCAAGCCCAAGAATTAAATAGTAAAAAAATCCAGAGGCCTTTAGGCACATCCAGGAACTCCAAAGTATATAGAAGGTGACTCTCAACACTTAGTTCCTGCTCTGTCTAAGCTCTACATGACTGTGTCTTTGGTGGCTTCCCAAAATGATGAAAGCAGCAGGCTCAATTTGGGAAACAGAAAGCCAAATAACAGTCACTAGAAACACCACCTATTTGGACGTCATAAATTCCTGGGTTTTTTTTCCTTTTTAGGTTTTTTTTTTCACCCCCTAATCTCAATTCCAAGCTATCCCTCTTAATTTCAGATTCCTCCCATTTAATGCTTCATTCAGAAAGTGAAGTAACTCTGTAGGAAATGAGGCAATTTATATCTATTCCCACTGCTGCTTCCTCCCAACTCAAGCATGTATAAATAAACATATAAAGTCACTCAAAGGGAAACAGCAGCCCCCAAACATCCACTGCTTCAGAACAGCATCACTTCTGATCACTTCTGGCTGCACTGGAGAAGGGTATCCCACTACAGTTCCACAAAGAGCTCCATCGTGTAACACAATCTTTATTTATTGCTATACTGGTACAGCCCACCCAAATCTCCTCAAACACAGGTGCTGGCCTGAGCTTAGTAGCAAATGCTATATCCATCAACTATGTGGGAAAGAACTGACGGAGTTCATTTCTGGGGAAAAAAAAAAAAAAAAGCCAGATACCTTCTTGTCAAGCAAGTAAGAAAAACAAATTACATCAATACCAGAAAGAAATAATCAGATTCATTTCATGAAACAGTACCTTGCTCCTATGAGAAGCCCCCAAAGTATATAAGTGGTGGTGAAAAGCATATCTTCTCATATAGACTCATTCCTTTACAATGCAGGTTAGAGTGTTTTTCAAATTACAAGTCCTCAAAAAGACTCCTTTTAACATCTCTAAGTAATTTAGACATGCTTTCTACAAAAAGACAGTTAGAAACCTCACAGCAGACTCAAAATCAAAATTTATGCTCATTTATTTATAGCTGAGTTACTTTAAGACTTTGATAGGACAAAGCAACAGATATGAAACTACTTTAAAAGAGCTGTTGGTTTCTCTGTTGTAACAACCAACCCAATTCAGGCAATTCAAACCTTCTTTTTCTATTTTTCACATTTCTAATGTTCTAAAATGCTCAGTGCAAGGATAAAAACTAACATCTCCTTATTACAACTTGACTTCAACGGCTTGCAAGAAGCAGCATTTTTCTCTGCTCCATTTTAACAGCTTTGCTGATGCACACAGCAAACAAGAGAAACACAGCCGTGAAAAATGATAAAACGAGCCAATTGGATAGACTCAGCATCTTGGTTCCTGTGAAAGGGCTGAGAGGCATAAGGAATGAGAGATCTCAGAGAAAAGGCGTTGGCTTGTGATTATAACTCCAAGCAGGAATAGGACTGTGGGATACGTGTCAATTGTAACCCTGTTCCCCTCTCCTTTTTTTCTTAATGCAAGGACAGATGAGAAATCTCAAGAACACAGGCTTGGCACCCTCCACACTGCCTTTCTCAATGCCCATCTGCCACTGCAGAGGGCAGGGTGAGTGTCTGGCAGACTTGAGAGCTGAAAGATTTCTTTATTTATATATTTTCTAGGACAGTTTGTCTCCTACATATCTATGCATTTCAGGTGCACCCACTGGTGCTCAGATTGCACAAGTCTTTTTTTAATCTATAGGAAAACTCTGGCAATGCTGAGTATCTCACAAGAAAAAAAAAAAAAGAAATTTGATAAAAATATTATCGAGGACACTTAAAGTGGGAAGCAAAACACAACAGAGCAGGAGAACCTCCTCTTTCACAGCTAAGAAAGATACAATGATCTGGTTTGCATCTCCTTTCTTATTCACCAGAGACAGCCTATGTTAATGGCAGCTAGAATCCATGTCCAGCGCGACCCTATGAACACAAGTTTCTCTTTTCCTTTGACCCTTTAATAAATTACAAAAAAAAACCCCACAGGCAAGTGGAAGTAGTAAGAAAACACAGAAAACAACCCCAGATTCCAAAACATGAACGTTACCTTGAGGGAAAGAAAAAACTCATCTTCTACTATGTTACACAAGATGACCTAACATTTGAAGAGGGCAGCTCTTCAAATCCATGTCATTCAGGATATAAACTTGAATGTCATTGGGAGTTACCTGAAACAAAACTAATTCAGCTTATCAACACCAAAATCACATACACACACAGCTTGTCATTGTGGGAATCAGGTACGTGTTCTTTGCCTTTGCAGTATCCCTTTTTTTTCCCTTCATACACCACAGCATTTTAAATGACTTATAGATGCTGGACACCTCACAAAAATGATAAGGAAACATAATTTCATTCTGACAACTACCTTTGTACATACTCTTTGAGAAATTGTTCTGAATTCAAAAGCTGGTCTGTAATCTATTCAATTACTGGACTCATCACCTCAAAATGAAAAAAATATGAACAGAGAAGATACAGATTGCAGATGTACGGAACATGGTAACCATTAAATGTCAACATTTTAGTTGTCAGATCTTGCTTTGCAGATGTTTACTTACAAGTCTCACTTGACTAAATAGGAGTTTCTATAAAAATATTTTCCTATATTTTTCCTGAGCTGCTTTTTCCTTTATTTAAAGGTAAACTTATAGATTAAATTATTTAGTATCTATGTGCTTTATACACTATCCAAAATTAAGTAGTCATTTTTCTGTAGGGAAGGAATATGACAATCATGTGCAAGCATACTTGCACATCTGTTATTTTGAAATTTTTTTTTGTTTGTTGCTGCAGGTCCAAAATCCCCAAATAATTATTGCAAAGGCCCACTGCAATCCAGTTGTATAAACACAAATAAGCCTAAGATAACACCCCCAGCACCAAGAGTAATGACAGAGGTGGAAGAGATAGTTTAGTCAGGCATGAAATTGATTTTATAATAGCAAATATCTGTTGCCTTCCATGTGCTAAGTAAATAATTCTAAAGAAGAGAGTAAAGATAATAAAAAAAATAATCATTACCTGCTCCTACTAAATCAAATGGAAGAGAGAAACTTGTTCTCATGTTGACCCTGAAACCTGTTTAATAGCTAATTAAAGCAATTACTCCTAGCCTTACAAAATCCTTAATCATCAACAACTTCAGATGCAGAGGAGACTTTTTTTTTAACTTTCTTCTAAGTTATCAGTATTTTTTTTTTAAGTGAGAAGTTTATGTCAGCAGAACTTCTACCAGTAGTCACTACATTGTTAGCCACCAACACGGATCCTAAACTTTAACTAGTCTGGCTAACAGAAAATATTCTTCACCTATAGAAGACTTTAGCAGATTTGACTTCCCATCAAAACAAGGATTACAGTATTCAGTAATTTCAGTGTTTTCCTCAAAAGATTTCTGTACAAGGCTTGAAAGTAGCGCTAAAATTGACGTTTTTCCTCCTATTCAGAAACAAACTTGACAGCCAACAGAAATCCATTATTATTGCAAAGCAATTACAAAAAACCCTCTTCTGGAGTTCTGCACTCCTTTGCATTGCTCACTCTTTTAAGCTTACCTCAGTTACTTTTCTCCTCGGCTCCAAAGCCATCGGACACAGCCTCAACTTGCATTCCTCCATTCGCAAGGTCCAAACAATGTTTTAGTTTTAATCAAGCTTTATATTCAGCAACTTTTCATAGCCTCTTAATAGCAGCTAGCTCTCTAGTGCTGTTCCTGGTTGTGTATTGGAGTTAATTATGCTGCTGTTTTGAACACTGATCATTTTCAAGTTACTAAATGTTGCTGTGGTGTAACAAGACACAGAACAATAACTGGAACTAATGGCTTGGCCATTATGAGGTGTTCAGCTCGACAAGATATCCAGTCATAAATTAGATACCTAAAAGGTTAACAAAAGGCAAAGGTAACTTTATTAAACTTTACCTTGAGCTTTGCTATTTCTGCCTACACTTTAAAACCCAACGTATTCTTGAACAGATCATTAAGAGATAGAAATCCAGTGTTAAAAACAAGAAACAAATTCATTCAATCCTATTAGGAAAGATCTAGAGCAATTTTGAGTTGAGGCAGGGGAAGCCCCCAGATGAATTCCAGGTTGGAACAAATGACCACATTGCTAAAACAGAAATGCTCTAAACACTTGTTTAATAATATTGTCTTATATCCAGTTCGGAACTGAACTGAATTTTATACAAACAGGTCATTTTGGAAGACTCCTTTCAACAACCTCCAATTCTTCAACTTAAGTTATCCTCACTTATTCCAGTACACAAAAATCAATAAATCATAAAGTAGTGTTAGTTGGCAGGGTTTTGTGACTTGGGTTTTGAGGAGTTCAAAGTAAGCTTTAATCACATTTCTAAGCTTTTCATACTCATCAAGTGGAAGTTCAGCAGTTGAAACAAGAAGCAAAGGCCAGCACGTCAAACAACAGATGAATGAACCTAGTTTTCAAAGTTATATCCCAAAAAAACTAACAACTAGTGAAATGCAGTTCTGGGAGCTGATTTGGATAAATTCTGTACAATAACCTAAAACACACACAGCACTGCCACCCAGCCTGGTGTCATCTGCAAGCTGACTGAAGGCACACCCCACTCCCTCATCTGGAGCACTGATAAGGATGTTAAACAGGATTGGCCCCAATACTGAGCCCTGGGGACACACTGGTGACCAGCCACTAGCTGGATCTAACTCCACTCACCACAACTTTGTGGTCCTGGACATCTGGGCAGTTTTTGCCCAGTAAAGATTGCACCTGTCCAAGCTGTGGGCCGCCAGCTTTTCCAGGAGAATTTTGTGGGAGACAGTGTCAGAGGCTTCACTACAGTCCACAAAGCAATAGTCACAGCCTTTCCCTCATACACTAAGTGAGTATTTTTGTCATAGAAGGAGATCCGGTTGGTCAAGCAGGACCTGCCTTTCACAAACTCGTGTTGGCCAGGCCTGATCCCTTGGCTGTCCCCCACATGTTGCATGATGGAACTCAGGATCATCTGCTCTATGACCTTCCCCAGCACTAAGGGCAGGCTGCAGTTCTCCAGATCCTCCTCCCAGCCCTTCTTGCATGGGGGTGGCACACTTGCTTCCCTCCAGCCAACTGGGACCTCTCCAGTTAGCCAGGATGGATGATATACGATGGAAACTGGCTCAGTGAACATTTCCTTCAGCTCCCTCAGCAGCCATGAGTGGATCCCTTCTGCCACCATAGTTTTGTGCAGTTCCAAGAGGTAGCAGGCTGCTGTCCATTTTGCCTTGGGTTATGAGGGCTTCATATGATAAGCCTTTCTGGAGGCAATGAACACTCCCAACACCCACATTCAGACATTAACTGACACGTCCTGAAGAAAGCAAGAATGAATTGTCAGGAAGCACTGAAAGGGATCAGCTTTTGGCAGGACAGCAACATCTTTCATTGGCAATAAGTGCACTTTTCAAAAGTTTCTATATGGAACACCTTAACTTGCAACTAAATCCTGTTGCCTTCTCTCTTTTTAGGTGGCTATGGCATGGCAACAGTTAGAGGAATGAAAACCC
Source organism: Petroica traversi (assembly GCA_025920805.1). NCBI lineage: Eukaryota > Metazoa > Chordata > Aves > Passeriformes > Petroicidae > Petroica > Petroica traversi. The sequence continues at coordinate 12,802,388 of JAHLSL010000014.1, forward strand.
GAAGATACATGGAAATGTTCAGTTGAAAAAGCATTAAATCCATTCTTTGAAAAATCATCTACCTTTTTTTCTCAATTACAAAACCCATTCCTAATGTGTCTAAAAAAATAAAAGGGAAGGACAAGTACTGGGCAACAGAGTCCAGAAGAGATTTAATAAGTTGTCATACAAGTTCCATCATATACTTCATCTGCACAACAACAATCCAGAGAGATACCTTAAATAACAATTTATTTAAGGGACAAGTTTAACTAATTACTCAACGTAAAAATACTTGTAATTATTTAAAAATATTTTATATATAGGGTTGCCTTATTAGATTAAAAGCATAGGTAGTTTGTTCCCAAAGTTATAACAAGTTCTTTTGGTGTCACCAGAGAATTGTAGAGACACAAGACAATTTCACTGTTCCTTAACTACCTGTGTCAACTCGGTTCTGCTTTGCAACTTTACTTCTTTTTCATGTGGCAGTACATCACCTGAGTTGACTTGCCCCCCACCCCCACCTTTTTTCTTTCCTTTTGGTGTTGATGGTGGTGGTGTCAAAAAAACCCACACCATTTTCAAACTTTATTTTCAGTTCACTGACTACATACCCACCAAAAGATACCAGGAGATCTACAAGCAGAACCAAAGCCCTGGACTATCACACTTCAGGCACAAACCAACAACCAGCACTTGACGTTCCTTTTCCTTCAAGCCAACTTGATCACAGATTGGGGCACACTGGAAGAGACCACAGTGATACCTCTTCATTTTTTACTGGTTTTAAGCAAAGATTTCCTTATGCTTTCAATCCAGTTTCTTCTAGTGAAACACATTCTGTAGATAGGTCTAACAGAGGAGGCTCAAGGTTCCTCTCAAATTAGAGCTCAAAACCAAGCTTTTATCTTTCCCTTCCAATAACATCAGGCAAGTTTCATCTACATAAAATCCAAATGAACTTTCTTTCATAGCAGTAATGAATATCATCATAGCTACTTTTCTACTGCATGAATTTCACTTGGAATTTTTAGTACAGCAATTACAGTCATAGGAAGTGAATTATCCCAGTATCTATCATTTCAGGCATGATGGCTTTACTTACAATAGAAATGACTTCTTTTAATGGGATATTACAGTAAACACATGCCACTAGATTTTCTTTTTCAGGGTGTTCCGGTATGATTAAAACTGTTTTAATCTTTTATCAAAATGAGGAGATTGCATTTCACCCCCTCCCATATAAACCAGCATTTCTGCCAGACAAATTTGAACTTTTATTTATTGAACTCCTAATGACCCTGTCTATTCTCCACAACCCTTGCAACATCTGGACTGGGCCCATAATCCTAGCTTGCAAGTAAGGTAAAATACTTACTACAGATGTGTATCAGGACTTAGTAGTAAAAGAAAGATCTAATACTGTGCTGGCATTTTTGCTAACTCAGGCTTTAGTGAGCAAGGCTTAATCATCATCTGGGAGAAGAAACCAGCCCCCCCTTTGCTACAACCTCCATACAGGTAGTTTTAGAGAGCTGTAAGGTCTGCTCTGAGCCTCTTTTTCTCCATTCCAAACAATTCCAGCTCCCTCAGTTGCTCCTCATAGGACTTCTGCTCTAGATCCTTCACCAGCTTTGTTGCCCTTCTTTAGTTATGCTCCAGTAATTCATACCAGGGACGCTTCAGCCACTAAATGTGAAGAAAGCACAACAAACAAAGGGCTAAGCTTCTCCATAATAAGACAAAAACAGTTGGTAAACAAGACATCAGTGCAGAAAAATTACCAACAGAGCAATTCAGTGAGTGATGTGAGTGTAATAGAAAAGTCTCTTCTGATGGTTTTGCTGCAGATTCGTGCATTGATGGAATGGGCCAAACAAGCAGCATGGATATTGCTTCTTTTAATAGCTTGCTAGAGTGAAGTGGTATTTTGCTAGAGGCAAAAAGAACTGAAGAGAAAGAATTAAAAATAAATAGGCCAGAACAAAGCGTATTTTCAATTTCAGTTGCAAAACCAATGTAGCAACAACTTTCTCTTCTTTTAGTATGAAAAATAATTATGGCATATTGCAATGTCACCAACGTAAAACAAAGACTGAACACAAGGGTGTTTGGTTCTTGCTTTTTTCATCATTTCAAGAGAAAACTGCTCTACTGAGAAGTTTCTTTATGTGTAGTAACATGAAAGTCGAAAACCAGATCAGTAAATCTGTAAATCTGATATGCTCAGTATCTATATTTGAGTTTCCACTGAAATAAAGATGTCTCAAAAATAAGGCTGCTTGCTCCTCTTACTTTTAGTGAGTATGATTTTGTTTACACATGGTTAAGCACTGGCTCCAAAGTGACTGTGCATACATCCCTAAAAGCAGTAGCCTAGGTCATGAAGGTCAAATAAAATTCAAATATCAGAAAAATAGATCTATTGATCATAATAAATGCATTTTCTACCTTGCTCCTGGAGCCCCCAGACACTTGAAACAATCCTTTTGGCAAAACAAACCAGGGATTGACTCCTATTGCTGTTAAGGGTCTGACAACCCTTAAGAGAAAAATAGTTTTACTGCCATTTCCTGGTTTTACTTCTTGCCAGGTCTGTTAAAGACAATTGGAGTTTTTTCCTCTCTCCACTGCAATATTAACACATCAGTTCTCAGTTCTATTTTTACAGGCTGGAATAAACTACCTGTACTCTTCACTTCTCTGGAAGTCACAGAGTTGACACATTTTTCTGAATAATGTTTCCTATTTAAAGATGATGAGTTCAGTGATATGAACGAGTTGATTTCAGAGGTGGGACTTGAGAATCATAACCTTTCCTTACCAGTGTCATCAACATCAGCTCCGTAAGCTCTTGAAACAAGATACTCACCAGCTAAGCATTACAAAAATGGCTTAGAGGAAAAAGAGTATAAAAGTAGGTACTAAGATTTATGTAAGTATCCTAATTACTAAAGGTTAGGATAAATTATCCTGTGTCTTTGTTTTTCCTTTGGAAATCACATTCTCCAGACCCTGAGTATTCTTATTTCTTTCTTCTGTACTGTGTTTACCTAGTTCTTATCTCATACAGTGCCCCAAATGGGGCAGAATAATTCAGAGGGTTTAGCAAGGCTGAACAGAACAAAAACTCAACTACTCGTGCCACATGCCCACAGATGATGATCCTTTTTATACAAACCAATATAACTCGACTTTCATCAAAAGAGCTTGACATCATCAAATAGTGATCAGCTGCAACTTGTGTTGGTTGCAGCTGGGGTAGAGTTAGGGCTCGTAAGAGGCTGTGTTCTGGATTTGTGCTGAACACAGAGTTGATAGAATAGAAATATTTTTGTTATTGATGAGCTGGGCTCACACAGAGCCAAGGCCTTTTCTGCTTTTCCTACTGCCACGCAGGCAAGGACGTGCACAGGACCACTTCTCCTATCGAGCTCCCTTGAAATAATGAAACCACCCTTTCAACATCCCAGCAGATGCTCTTACCTCTGTCACAAATATCCATATAATTAACAAACGAACTACTGATATCTTCAGACAAATGAGCCTCAGGATTACGTAGCAATTCCCTGCAAAAGTGGAGTACTGCGAACTGTTCTAAGTAGTTTGCCAACAAATTTTGGACCCAACTTGCATTTCTCTTCCCTGAGCCATTCTTCCCCTGTCTATCTCATGAATATCCCATTTCAAGAGTGCCCTAGAGGTCATGTGGATGGCACCTAATATTTCTTTCCATACTTTCAGCAAAACTTGATATGCCAAAGTCAGGTGACTCAATCCTACCTCTGAACTTCTCACTTTTAAAGAGAAAATATTACCTTACTCAGAATGACACTGTTCTGCTTTCTCTGTTAGCTGAGTTTTTATCAGACTGACTTAAACACTCAGATTCCCCCAGCTGATCCTACCCACTTTTTAAAGTTCAAATTCTGAGTTACCAAGGGAACTGGAGGGCCAGTAAGGTCAGTCCAAATTTATAACCTTAAACATACCAGCCAAATGATATGTAAGTCAGGTCACAGATGGTGTCAGACAATACCATTCATAAGGTTCTGAGCACAGAGTACATGACATTAGAACATCTAGAAGAGGTTCCAAACAGAATTCCATTTAAAGAAATATGTCTACTGAGTACAGCCTTCATTAAAACACTAGAAAAGTACCCTGTTTTAAGATAAATCAATATTTGAGCTCTTTGAATTGTAAATAGCTTGGTGTTTTGAGTAGCACTTTCCCAAAACATGAAATACTTAGTTTGACTTCAGATGATCTTCAGGTCACCTAAATGCAGAAACTTGGAAGATAAATACATACTTAGCTCCTAGTCTCATCAAAAGCCTTTAAGATGAGCAAACACATTTTGAAGTCTGAGCCTTGGTGCCTCTGACTCTAAAATCCCCATCTACAAAATTGTGACAACTTTTCCATGTTATTCCCCATTTTATGTGTTCAGATAAGATGATCACAAAGACTAAACAACTGCATTGGTTTGATTTCTGTATTTTCCTTTATAGATTTCAGTACTCTTAAGATGTTCTTCCTCTAGCAGTACTTTTTCATGCAATGCAAGACATATATTTGTACACCATTGTTTCTGGAAGTATTGCTCTTAACGCTGGCACAAGTGCAGCAGAAACAACAGTAATCAATTTGATTTGGCCTTATGAAACAAGTGCCATTTTGATAAATGATCCTAATTAAGTTGATATTCCAGGTAGAAAGTGTATTGAGTTAATGTGTTGGCATCTCTCTAGTTGTAGTCAGACAAGTACAGATGCTGCAATAAAGCAGCAGCAGTACATTATTAACTTTGCAAGTCACTCAGTCTGCATTCACAAAGTTTGATCAAAGCCACACAACTCAGCAATTGAAAGAAAATGCTGATTTTAAGTTTTAATTATTCAGCAACATACACAAGTAGTAGTCCCAGGAAGTTTCAAAGCTATAGGTCATTCCTTGATGATCCCTCTCCAGCATGGAGATGATTAATTAGTATAGTGGCAGCACAGTTGTTTAGAAAACCTTGCTCAAACACCAAAAGACAAAACCCGTGTTTCTTCTCTTTTACATAAATCTAATTACCGAGTGTCCTGTTAAGGCTAAAAGACATCATACATTTACATAAACCTAATTACCAAATGTCCTGTTAAGGCTAAAAGACATCATACATTTACATAAATCTAATTACAAGATGTCTTGTTAAAGCTAAAAGACATCATATGTTTATGCATTACTTTCTTATGCTGTGCAAGTCTTTGATCCATGCCTCATGGTTGGCAAATACAAGTTTAGTTTCCATTTAGCAATTGTAACAGATAAAATAAACACTAATCATCTGCTCTGAAGTCAAAGCAGTCTTACATTTCCCCCCATTTTTCTACTGAGTCCTCAGTAGCTCTAAATCCATTTACTGTGCTTACCAATTTGTGCAGACTTTCAGCTGCACTTTGTAGTGAAACCCACCTCTCCTGCAGCAAGGGAGCAGCTTTGTTACCTGGCTAGGAAAAGCAGGTATGATGTAGCCAGGTAGGTAACCACGAGCAACTCCATCACTGGGAGTTTGGGGCACCCCAGCACAGGCTGGAGGTGACTTCTGAGGTGACAGCTTCCTCCTCAGACACCACAGGGCTAAATACCCAGTCTGGTATTTAGCTGCCCCACTGTGCAGCCAGCAGAGGTTGAACCCAAAGGCTCCTTCACACTCTCAAACACATCTTCCAGCAGCCGAGAGACTGAAAGGGACAAAGTGCTTCCCACCCAAGGCAAGTTTCAAAGGAGTTTGAAGAACCATGCCACGCAAACCCCTGGCCCCCTGGAGTTGTCTTCCCTTCTTTTATCAAGTTTGGACTGCTAAGAACAAGCACGTAAGGCTGAAAATACCTTCTGAGGTTTCTTACATTCAATTCCCCATCTCCTCAGGGGTTTCCTCTAGCAAGACAGTGGAAAAAAGTGGTTTCTCATATTTTTTTTCAGATCCACAGGAAGGTTCCCTCTGGAGAAAAAGGTTCTGTTCTTGATATCTACCTGTCAAAAATCAGGATAAGTCTCCACAGGTGTTTACCCCAAAGAAATAACCTTGGCATTAGATCAGTCTACTTTCAAGTTGTAGACCATGAGGCAGGGGGGATCAGTCACCATGGCTGTAACATCCTTCAGGCTGACACATCAACTAAGACAGTCTAGAAATGGATGTACCATGGGCATGACAACAGACGAAAATTACTTCAGGCAGCCATGCCTCTGTCAAACTCAGATACCTCAATACAAACACAAAAAATAATAAAAAACTGTACACCATAGAAACATACATACTTCTATACAGTAATGAAAACAGTCAGGGAAAAAAGGTAAAAAAAGAACAAATTCAGTACAAATTCAGTTGGCTACAGCAGTAGAACACTCTCCTCTGGTCACAACAGAATGGAATATTTAGGCATCATTACAGGAAACAGGGCAAATTATACACCTATTTCATTGATGAAACCATATAATTAGTAGCATTACCAGTCTAAAATTTAAAAAAATTATATTCACAAAGAAAATACAGGAAAACATCACTTTTAAGAATCATTTTTAAAAGATAAAAGTCATTTTAATTTTCTTCTAATTTTGCCGAAAAGGTATCTAACTCCTCTATAAGATCTTGTTGGATTGATGAGGAATACTAGGAGTCAATAATCTCTCTTAACTCACAAGAATTGTTCCAATGTGGACCGATCATGGTCCAAAGAGGTTAACTCTCACAAGAACATAAATGACAAAGTGCTCTGTGGACTCATATCCACTCCGACAGATCTGTTCAAGTTCACTCTTTCTATGAGATAGAGAACTACAAAAAAAAAACCAATAGATGAAACTTCGTCAAAGCTTTGTAGATGGTGCCCCATAAAGTCACCTACTGTGTTGGTATAATAATTATAGATAAAAAGATTTCCAAGAGTCACGAGTCTCATTTACAAAGGTGACTCTACCTGTCAACATCTCTGCAGAAAAAAAAATGGTACTTTGAGATAGCTGATGTTTCTTAGGCATAAAAGATATTTTTCTTGGAGCTCTTCTTAGAGGAACTGATCATGGTTGAAGGGCTGCTTCCTGCAAGAAGGAAAACCACATTCTGCCCGTGGTAAGACTCCACTGCTGATGCAGAAAATTAAAGGTCTATCACCATGAACCACAGCACTCAGCTGGGCAGCAAACTGGCTGCAGTGTGCAAACACAGCTTGAGGGGAGAGCATGCCATGCAGGAGTTGATCTGGAGACTGCACCAACTCCACCAACCACTCTTACAAGAAGAGACCTCTAACTCTTCTCAGATAAACATCTTCACTTCTTCCCCCACCAGTATCAGGTTCCACAGCCACCTGACACACGCCTTGCCCGGCTCTGATACAGAGCCAGTGCCAGTCTGCAGTGCTGGAGTGGGATCCTGGCAGGAGGGAAGCAGGAGTGCTTAATCTCTGCTCAGTGCCAAGGATATTTACTGGCATAGCTGCCATGAGTTTTGCAGACACCAGTAGGCTAAAACTTCAGATGAAGAGTATTTTCCCCCAAACTGACCCACCCGAGTCAGAGTTAGAATCTCTCTTGTGAACTATGCAAAAATACAAGTGCTGATATCTATCTCTGAACTTCCCTGTCTTTGCTGAGAAACCCCAAGAGAGACACAGAGCCCAATAAAGAAAATGCATGCAGCCTTCTGTGGCAATCTGTAAAGGAGTTAAAACAGTGTCTAAGACATCAATAGCATTGAGGGATCTGATACATTGCTTTGGTCACAACCTGGCTAAGACATCGTCAAACAGTGAAAGGGAACACATCTTCTGCTCAAGAAAGGGAAAAAACTAACATTTTTTTCCCTTTCTAACTTCCTAACATTATTCTAGTAATAAAATTACTGAAGACTACCACGGGGATCATGCACTACCATACATTTGTCTTCAGGTGGTAATGCAAGAATCTCAGCTGAGCCCAGAATCACCTGTTTTGATTTCAGGTTGGCATATATCCATTGATAATAAAGTGCAAATCATAAGGGAAATATGAAGTAAATACCTCGCTTTTTCACTACAAAAATGAAAATTACCAAGGTCATAACGATCTGGAAGAAAAATGTTTCTGTATTAAAATCACACCTTAATAAAGGAAAAATCTTCTTAGTTTTGTTTTAAATATTCCTTTACACACACGGCACATATAAAAGGGACATAGCTCAATACCAGTAACATCCAATGCTTAAATCATGCACTATTTAGTTTATTAATTTTGCTATTCTATTTAACCACTTGGCAATGAAAGAAGCATCTGTGCACTAAGCACTACCCTGAAAATTTCTAAAAATAGCGTTATTACTCCCTCTAGACTAAACTTTCTTTTGAATTTTTTCTCCCACACCCAGATAGTTAAATATCCCTGCATTACTGACCTGGAGACTATGTAAAAGTTGCAACTCATTTCAGTGCACCATCTTGTGGTTAATAGTAGCAGCCACAACAAGAATGATCCACAGCAGTATTGCCAGGTGTTGGTAAAACCTCTGTGCTGCCCCACACTTTTAGGATTTAAACTGACTCCTTCAAAGCCATGGAAAGCTGTCTCGTTCCTTCAGCCAGGTTAAAACAGAGGGTAGAAATTTGTGAAATTTCTTGGGTTTTGAGTATTTATTTGGCTATGCAGCAAATTTTAAACATCCACAATCACACAGCCTTGTTATCTCCCTTCTGTAACTCTGGATTTTACCCTTCCCTTAACTACGGCCCCTACAGACAGCTGTACATTACAAATGCAACAAAACCTGACAAAGTTCAGGCAAACAAGTTGACAATCTTGTGGCATATAGCATCAGAATGTGGTGTAACACCTTACACCTTTTCCTGTCAAGACTGAGAGGCACCAGTTTAAAAAACTAAATGCACAACAGGTCCCTTTCTATTCACTTCATAGAGAAAACCAGAAGGCATTTGCAAATAGCTACAGGCACTGCCTAAGACTGACTACAGTGGGTATAGCCCCTTCTAGAAACTCTTGGGCTCGTAGAGGAGGCAAGGACAATTTTCATATAGGTATTATGAGCATGAACACATTTCAGAAACCACTCCAGCATTTTTTATTGTTTTCCAGTATATCTTAGGCCAAACTGAAAAAAACCAAAACAAGCAGAAGCCTTACAGCTGCATTTATAAATTCTTAATGCTGCTCTTGAAAGTAAATAGAATGTAAAGTACATGGAGTTGTAAAAGGGAATACAGCTATTTTACTGTATAGGGCAGTGAAGGAACAAAAACTAGTGAACAATTCACTAGACCAGTCGATATATTATTACAAAGATGAGGTTTTCATGACTATTAATGAATATTCAAACAGTTATTATTTGGAAAGCATTACGGCCTTGCAACTAAATGACAAAAAGCTACATTGTTTAGTATCATTCAATATAACCACTTCTAAAAACTTTACAAAATATCAATAAAGTATTAACTTCCCAAGAGCAGAGAGCTATTAGCTCATTCCTAGCACTGAATTTAAAACATTCTCATTTCCTTGAAAACCATTAGCCATCAAAATATTTATGCACAAGCTGTTATAAAGGCCACTTTACTAAAACTAGACAGTTTTTCTATTCAGCAGTGACAAATGAAGTAGATACTGGTAATAAATGCAGAAAAGTACTTACAGAATCACAAAAGAGAAAAGTAGGGAGTACCCTCACTACTGATGATATGAAAGAAGACCCCTTAATAGGCTGGGTTTAAATAGCATAGTTATTCTTTGAAAAGTTACTTACACAGTAACTGTATAAATAAGTGTACTAATACTGATTCAGCAACACTTAAAGCCATCAAAGCAATTACTGGCTGTAGTAGTTTGAAGCTGACCAGATGCCAGGCACCCACCAAAGCCACTCTCTCACTCCTGGACAGGGGAGACAAATAAAGAGAAGGGTTCATGGGTTGAGCTAAGGACTGGGAGAAGTAACTCATCAAGTATCACCATGGGCAAAACAGACATGAATTTGGGATGTTAACTGAATTTACTGCTAACAAAATCAGAACAGGACAATGAGAAGTAAAATTAAAAACACCTTTCCCGCATCCCTTCATTCTTCCCACGCTCTACCTCCTGCCCCCAATGGCTCAGGGAGACTGGATGGGGATGATGTGCTCATCACACATTGTTTCTGCTGCTCCTCGGGGAGAAGAGTTGCTTCCCTGACCAGTGAGGGCTCCTCTCTCCACAGGTCTGCAGGTTCCTTCCAGGACCCTGCTCGGCATGGGACTCACACGGGGTCACAGCCTCCTCTCAGGCACCCACCTGCTCCAGCATGGGCTCCTCCATGGCTGCAGGTGGATCTTTGCATCCCTGTGGACCTTCATGGGCTGCAGGGCACCATGATCTGCAGAGGAATCCCAGCTCCAGCAACTGGAACATCTCGTCTGCCTCCTTCTGCACAGACCTACAGGGCTTTTCCACTCATATATTCTCACCCTGCTCTTCTCTGGCTGCAATTACATCTGCACAGTAAAGTTTTTTCCCTCTTCTTCTTAAATATGTTATCACAGAGGCATTACTATCATTCGTGACTGGCCCAGCCTTGGCCAGCAGTGGGTCTGTCCTGAAGCCAGCAGGCATTGGCTCTGCTGGACATGGAGGAAGCTTTGGGCAGCTTCTCATAGAAGCCATCCCTGAAGCAGCTCCACCATGAACACCTGGCCATGCAAACCCAAAGGAGCATCAGTTGAAGCAATACCGAGCTTTCATTTAGGCACCAAGAGTAAATGAAAGAAAAATTAACCATGCTAAAACTAGGCAAGTTTTTTCTCCTCAAACACACCAGACAATTAAAAAATACTGTTTCAGCACAACATTGTTGGGCCACAAAACCCTCAGTAGTTTACAGACATTAGTCTACAGACAGCCAATCAACTTTTATCCCATACACTCACTGCCTGCAAGTACTTTACCTACAACATTCAAATCACTGAACTGAAACCTTTCATTATTTTATTGTGCTCATGCTCTGCACAAGATGAAGATCATGGAGCTGGTTCAGAAACAGTCATTCTTCCCTTTAGCAGCAATAGTAGCAGCATAAGGTACTGCCTAGACACATATCAAAGGCATTTATCACCTTCCTGCATATATAACTTGACAGTTGTTAAGCAAAAACCTAACATCACTACTCCATGATAAGCTAATATGCTTCATAAAACAAACCTTTATCTTAGGTATTTCTTCCTAGAGGTTACGTCAGCATCCTTGATGCTGTATTAAAATGCTTGTACTGTCCAATCTGAAAAAAGCCAAGGGATATCAATTCGTACCTAATATTTATTTATAACATTAATTTTAACTACCCAATCTAAAATTACATTCAACTATATTAAAACCTATGTTAGAGACTAACCCAACTAAAATCTGTTCTGCAAAGCTAAAAGCTTGCTGCTTAAAATGCAGCATGTCCTCTAATAAACTTATGAAGTAGCACCAGGGTCTGACACACATGGAACTACAAATTCCCAAAGTGGTAACCCAGTTTTGACAGCACCATCCTCTTCTGCAGGCTAAGAGGCAGATTTTTTTCATTTTATTTTGTTCAGCTGGTTCCACTATTTACATAGATCTTTTGTAGTTAAGAATCTGACTGGGAGCTAAAGAGGGAGGAAAACTTTATACACTTTCACATGAAGAATGAACATTTTGAGGTGGACATGACAACACCTACACACAGATCCCACATATATAGAAATATGAAAACATGTCTGATGAGAAACAATGGCATTACCATAGTGTAGTTTTAAAGAGCCTTTTGATAGATGAGGTAAAGGCAATTTCACCAACAAATAGAGGAAAAAACTGCAGACATCCTAGTGCACTACTAGCAGGTGGCTACAAGAAAATAGATTTTTAAAAGTAAAAGGTTTACCAAGAATGAATACAGGAAAACAGAAGTCTAACTTTCTTTTCAAAAACATATGCAGCTTAATATGAGGCTAAAAAAGAGAAGACAGGTTTATGTGGGAGGAATGATACATGGCATACCCTAAAAAGATGGATAGAAATGCACTTCTCCATTTGTTATCTTTTTCTACAAGGGTAAACAAATGAGGGCTTGGTTTCATCCATTAATAAAAAAGCATATGTACGATTTTAAATCTTAACATATTTCTATTTAGGCTCACACCACCATCTAGCTCTCGATGAGCATTGCATATATTTCACATCCAAGTGAACAGCACCACTAATAAGACAAAGTAAATTTACAGCAGGTTCTCAATTTAATAAATCCATATCAAGTTCCAATATGGATGTAAAGACAAGATCTGTTACTTTGACTGCTATCTCAGAAATACAATTAAAGCCTAATTTTTAGAAAAGCACTTTCAGGTGCACATACAGGATCTGATGGGCATGCAATTAAATAAATTATACTTTTGGAATAGAAGAATAACTCCAAAAGTTAGGTAATGCATTTAATATATGAACAACCGTCTACGAAAATCCAGCCATGTGCAAGTATTTTCCAACATCATAAAAAACATCTAAATGTCATTTTACTTGCATTAGTTAAAAGCCTTTTGATCAACTAAGTGGCAATGTTATGTCCCTTGCTGGCTTATTTTTGTAATCTGGTTGCAAATTATTTTTAAACAATACCTGACAAATACTTTGCCTTACTCTTCCAGAATCTGGATCAGGATGAAGAGCATTTTCAAACATATTAGGAGAAGTAAGAAGAGGAAAAAAGTGGAACCCAATATCTAGAATAAGCCATTGGCATTATATTACAACATGGCCTATACTTGACTTTATTATTTTTATTCTTTTTTTTTAAATAAATACCACATTCTATTTTTGGTACTCCAAGTCCTACTTAAGACAAGTGAAATCCCAAAACAAAACCCAAGAAACAAATGTTAAGACGGCTGAACAAAAAGTCCAGAGGTTACTATGATAAAAGAATTCTGTGCTTTCTTATTGCCTCATTTAGTTGCACAAACTTGTTCCTGCCACTTTCCATCGTCCCCAGCATATCTGGAAAGGAATAAGGTATCTGTGTTGAAGAGGAGATTCCAAGTAGTAACTATATTGAATTAAAACTCAAACTGCTTCAGCATTGTCACACTTTATGACATGAAGCTTTCATTATTAAAGAATCCAACGTGGATCTCTTTTTTGCTATGAATTTCATACTTCCTCTTTCCTGAGTTTTGATTGCTTATGTTATATACAGGGCATCCGATGAAAGCCAACAATAAACACATGGTAATGCATTTAGGAGACTCACTGTTCAGAAATGAATTATGAAAATAGAAGTATATGCACACTATATCAGAATTCATATTAATCTTAACTATCTCCAGAAAGCAACTATCAAGACAAATGACATTCAAATGGGCAAGACATTCCTATTCCTTAATTATTTCTGACAGTACTGAAGGCTTCTTGGAATGAAAATTTAAGCTTTTTATAGCCTATTAAAGATTATAAATTCACAGTTATCAAATAAGGAAAGCATCTTCAGCTGCCATATGAATGGTTCAGTAAACTGAAATTGGAATTGCTGTTTAAAAAAAATTTGATCTAGGCAAACAAAAATAAGGGACTGGAGAAAAATGGGAAGTATATATATCATTATGTAATTCCTCAGTTTGGCCTCCGTTACAACTCTACATACTACAAAGCTCTAAAATTCTGGCATAAGAGTGATTTTAAATGCCACATAGAAGACCTAATATAGAGAGACTTACAGGAATTAGAATGGTTTCCATAAAAGATAAATAATAGATTGTTGTTGTTTGCTTTTATGTTATTAAGAAACTGTAAGTCTCTGTGGCATGTCTGTGGATAGGTGGATACTCATCCATTCTCCATGCTGAAGAGGGCCAGTAAAATAAGCCAATAAAAAGTCAACAAAATAAGTCGCAAACAGTAAAAAACATTATGTTCTGTGTAAGTCTTCAGCAATGATTGCCAGAGTTTGTCTACACCAAAACTCAGAAGGGACTGATATTAATGAACTCGTAACAATTAATGAAATAGAAATGCCCAATTGCTTCTGGAAAAAGAGCTGAGGAAAAGAGAGAGAGAGAGCATAAACATCATTGCCCACTGACCTTACAGAATCCTTTGGGGTTTGTTTTGTTTTTGTTTCCCAGGCTTTGCTGGTTGGTTGTTTGGGTTTTCTTTCTTTTAAAGGTTTGATAGTGAAGACATCTAGACAAACCAAAGAATTTCACCCAGCATAGCAAATCTTTTTTCTGTATGCTTTTCTCCAAGTGTGCATCTTGCCAACAATGACAATTTGCAAACATCTATAAACCAAGCTGCATATGAGATACTAGAAGGCTTCAAAATTAGAAAAAGGTCACTAAAACTACAAGCTATCCAGCAAGTCTGCTTTGTACACCACCAAATCAGAAAATAACTTTGGTTGGACAGGTCTCTGGAGGTCTCCTATATCCAAACACCTGCCCAAAGCCAGTCTGATCAGATGCCACTGGGCAGTGTCCACTCACGAACATTTCCAAGCACAGAGACTCCAACACTGAATGAGACATCCCAGTCCAGTATTTTGACCATCCATGTGATTCCTACTCTCCTGACACACCATTTCCTCTGCTTCCCTAGCTGCCAAGATCTTCCACAGGCTGCCAAGGTCTCGTGCTAGTTGCCCAGGGAGGCACCCCAGCACTGAAGCTGACAAGGTGACCCCACCAGCAGGCAGCATCACTGCTGTGGCTGTCCTGGAACCACAGCATTGCCCTGGAGGCCTCTCAGCTCCTGCTTCCCCTTCTTGTCAACCTGAGCTCCCTTCCCTCCTTGCCAGCCTAGGGGCCCAGCCAAAAGCCACTCAGGCACTTGTAATCCCCCTCCAAGGCCAACCCAGTTCCTCATGCCCACTGCTCAGCACACCCAACTGCTTCATTCACATCTGGGAATATTTCCCTTTTCTCTGAGGGAGCAATCTTAAAATATAAAGAATGCACACAGGAATAACAGCAACATCTGTGTAATACGGCTGAGAGCATCTCCCATCTCCACAGCTCTGCTGGCAGAAATGAAACCCACAGAAAATCTCAAGCTGTCCAGAAAAGCTGATGAAGAAGACAAAATTTATTCACTAACAATAGCCCAGGCAGGAACATACAGGTGATGAACATGTCAGGAATATGAGATGTTCTCCAACACTATATGGAGAGCCAACAAAAATAAAAAACACCATTGTTTAAAAGAAATACACTACTTACAAGCACATATTTCATCAAACTGCTTTATTAGCCAGCAGAGTCCAAAAGTCCACAGGATCATCCCTTTTCTGATGGCTGTGAGAACAAGACAGAGGTTATTTTGGTGTCTCATTCAGGCACTGCCTCTAGTCAGCACGGCTTTCTATTTCAAACATCAGTCTGGTAGGCTTTTCAAATCCTGTGACTGGGTGGTGGGATTGATGCTTGGGTGGGTGGGAGACACATGGAAACAGAAGGAGCAGGGAAGTAACTGAACTAAAACAGGAAACAAGAGTGAGGTAGGAACATGACAGAACAACAGGGGGAAAAAGCCAGTAAGAATAGAAAAATGGGAGCCCAGAAAAATCAGGGAAGATGTTCTGCAAATCACAACCAGGCAGAAAAAGGAGGAGATAGGGAAAAAGTAGGGGAAAAACGCCACAAAACAACAGAGAAGGAACAGCAAATAATCTTTGGGTAATAAAGTAAATTAGACTTTTTTTTCTGGTTCCAAAGTTGATTTATACTGCCACCTATTAAAATTAATGCTCCAAAGCCAGCACAGCTTTTATATTCTCTGGGTTAGGAGAGTGTGAGCTTTTTTTTTTTTCCCATTGGTATTTTGAGTCTGTTTCTTCCTGGAGAAGGAAAAGATGAGTCAAAAATTTCCAAGGATGGACGATTTCTCTAACACTTTTTGACTCCTTAGGACTGTATGCCTGGTGTTTCCATATGCATGCTTCCTCCCTGCTGGAAAGCATCCCCTATGAAACCTGGTGAATCCTAACTGCAGATTGTGATGGCAAATGGCAAACCATGACAGAGGCAAAATTTCCCATCAAATATGATCCGAGCGTGATCTGAAGCTGCAACTATGTGTGATATTTCTACAGCTGCTAAGCTCAACTGATTGATTGTAACCCACAGCACTAATCAAGCTGGCAGAAGAATCAACAGTCTCAGCCCTCCCAGTCCCAGTTGTTATCCTCAAGCTGTCTTCCTTCCCTTATATGCAGCTGCACAAACGTAAATATAGCTAATTTTAACTGAGACAGATTTCCAAAACAATTCAATTTATAGCCACATGAGCTTTGGGGTTGAGGAAGGCTGGGCTATGAGAAACAAGCACAGTAACTGAGACAAGAGAGAAGCGATTTTTTTTTTTTTTTTGAGGAAGTGCCAGTTTATCCTGGCTGGAAGTCTTCTGCTATAGCTTCATACCTATTTTAAGGCAGCTCACAGGACTACCATCCATGTGAATGCCTACAAGACCTCCCTGAAGACAGCAAAGATACAGTGTGCTTAACCACAGCACAACTACCTTTTAGAAATAAAATAGAGAGACATCTTGTACCATGTACCTAGTCCCATAACAGCCCCCCTTATCAGTTTCCTTGATTTTAGACATTTTAGAAACAAAGAAACAACCTTTCTTTTGCAAGACCACATTTCCAGAAACTGCTTTATTGGTCCTGCACCCCAGTCACTATCAATCTCTTCATATTGCCATGGTCATTCCCCTCAGCTGTATGACTGAGGGGTTTGGACAAAGCAGCAAAGCATCAGCTCTTCCTTTCCACATTTACCAGAGTCTTTCTTGAAATTATGCTTAGTTTTGTTTCATCCAGGATACCAATATATGAAAACACTGCAGGATAAAACCAGAAAAGCTTCTCCTGTGATGGATATTTTATTATAGAACAGGCCACTCAATGAGATCTTCCCACAGACTCCTCTAACAGCATCCTTAACATTTCAAGGATCTGAATTAACACCTTGTAGAACAAAAGTATTAATTAGACAGCAGTTTGAGAGACGTTGACTACTATAATAAATTGCTGTGGGCATGAAGGGCTTTGATTAATCTTACTCTCCATATGCTTATACATAACATTAATTTATAATATCCTTCAAATAAAAGCCTGCCACATTTCAATAATCTTCCAACTAAAAACTTTTAAATGGCACATAATTTTTTTCAGAAGCTACACATGGCAGATTCAGAGCAGATATTAAATCATTTTATCACAAAGAATAAGCTTTACAGTTCTGCTCTACATAAGGAATTCCTACAATATGATTCAAACAAATTTTTGATATTCTAAAATGTACTTTTTTTACTACTCTGCCTTAAAGAAATGCTGCAATTCACATGCAAAAAATACATTATTAGTCTGGGGTGTTAAACCAAATTTAATAAAAATTAAATTTTAATTTTTTTATCAATAAGGTAGAGAGGAGGTTTGGGTTCTTTTGAGGAGTTGTTTTGTTTTATTATGTTTTAGGAGACAATTCTTACCACTTTGCTACCATTTTTCAATATATAATACTAAACTGGGAGACAGAAGCACACAGGGCAGTATATTCACATAGATAAACATATTTATCACACATGACTAGACAGGAAAAATCCCCATGGAATTCATCTTTGTACATAAATGAATGTAATAAAAATCATTCACTACACACCAAAAAGGTTCAGAGATAGACACGGGCACCAGAACAATCCAAAGGAACTGTTTACTCTCATGAAATACCATAAAATCTAAACCTGTAACAAGAAGATTCCTGACTGTCACCTCTTGGGCTGATGATCTAAAGATGACCCTCCTGACCTTGACCACAGAATCATTGAATGGTCTGGGTTGGAAGGGAGCCTTGAGGATCAGCTAATCCACCCTCCTTGCCACAGGCAGGGACATCTTTCCAAGAAGGGGTTGATCAGAGTCCAAGATCATTCTGTGATACAATGAAACACACACATGATAAGGTCTCAAAAAGAAAAATACGGAATAAAGAAACATAAGAAAATTTCACTGTGTAGAGCAGACAGAATTGCAGAGTACAGTCATATGCTTATGCATGCTTAAGCATTTGTATATCCAAAATAAAAGTCCAAATTTTAAAATAAAACAGACACTATAGATCAATGTGAATTGCAACCTTCTATTTACAGCGTACGTAGATAACTTTAAAGTTTGGCCAACATTTTAACAATGGATTTACAGAAGGACCAATTTTTTCTAATAATTTAAATTACTTCAATGCTTCAAGGTGTAAGAAAAGATTCTCACCAACTATTCACAACACTGGCAACCAGAATCTGCTTTTTTATACTGGTAACATCTAAAGAGTTGCCAAGTCATTTTGATTAACATTACAGAGAATCAAAAGCATTCAAAAAACCCACTAGATCCAATTTTGTTTCAGCCTTCAGCAGGCTGTTCAAGTGAAAGAAACACAACAGCTACATAAAACAGATAAAACAGACAGAACATTTGGAATACCTTCTAAGCTTTAATTCCAAAAGCATTTCTTAAATATTAAACTGTTCCCACATTATTACTCACTTCCCACCAAGATTTAAAAAAAAAAAATCCGTTCAGTAATGTCCATTCCACCAGAAATGGACTTCAATACAAAGCTGACTGCTAATACAATAATCTCCCATTTTCATTTTAATTTATAACAGAGCAGTCTTAAATGTACCAAAGGCAAAAGACATACCAGAAGATTATTTTGTCAAATTGCCTTCCCATGCGTTTTATGTAAAGAAAGTGCCTCTTAAATAGCTTTATATGTTTAAATTCAATTTAATTTAAACCAAATTTTTAAAATAACTATGATGATAATATGAGAATTGGTGGTATTACTGGAGTCTCAATAACTGGAGACACAGCTTGGGCTCCACAGGTGTGTACAGAACAAGGGAAAAGTGAGTTGTGGATAACAATGCCTTCACTGAAAACTCAGCATTCAATGATTCTGCCAGACAAGTACTTTAAGTACTTCTGGCACCTGTGAACAGCTCTAGGCAAGTTTTCTTTCCACGACTTTGTCTAGCCATGTTTCAGAGGCTGTTTTCAAAAGGAGCAAAGCCTAAGGTAAATAATTTGCTCCTTTACTTCTTCTCACAATACCAAGTAATTTTTTAAGCCACAGAAAGCGAACTAAGAACACAGAGAGGTATTTCCTTCTTTTTAAGTTACACTGAAGTCTCCATGCAAACTCCAGGTAAGTTTACAGCTGGAGAATTTATTTTCAAGAAGCTAAGGGTTAGTGCTGTGTCAGACGTACTTGTAGAATACACACAACTTGAAGTGTTGTGATAACACTGGAAGTATTTTCTGCAATACAAATTTGGAAATGTTTCTATCTCTGAATAAGCCTTTCCATAATAATTACATATTCTCATGGGATTAATAAAAAGTTACAAATACAAGATAACAATGTTGTAAGTGATTACTAACAACATTTCCATCAGAGAAGAAATAAACTGTATGCTGTCATTCATACAACTTCTAATCAAAGACAAGAATCTCTTGAAAACTGCCAAAAAGAAAACACTCTTGCTGGTGAAGTAGAAAAATAAGAAATACAACATAACTCTTTAAAATGCAAAAGAGCCAGGAGATGAAGATTTTCTATTCATTATATGTGACAACATATTATCTTTCAAGGACAACAAAGCCCTCAAAAGAGACGTATCATCTCATCTTGGGAAAGGCTGTGGAGAGCATACTGTTTTTTGCAATTTTCTTCACCCCTTCAAACAGCAAACTCTCAGTACCTCTGCATTACAACAGGCAACAAGGGGCTAAAACATAAAGAGTGGCAAGACAACTAAATGCTGTGTACCTCAGTACAGCAAAAAGGAAGGTAAGAGAACAACTTCTTGAAAACATAAATAAAACTCTGAGATATTAATTTGAACAGGACAAAGACTCATTACATTCAGTTCTGTCTGATCCAGAGAAAATTGCTTGACCTAGTATTTGGAAGCAAAGAACCACCACAAAATTTAATTTACAATTGCTAAACTGGCCTATTTAAAAACCTATACATTTAACAGACTCACGTGTCTAAGAAATATTTTTTTACTTTTTAGAACAGGCTATCAAATTCTCTTTTGCGTATTTCCTAGTTATGCATGAGATAAGGTAAAAGAAATTTTGGTTAAACTTGTATATACAATTTGCTTCAGCTGCTGACAGTGCCCAAACACAGGACTTCTAACAATTTTTGGAAGAAAACCTACTTTGATCCAATGTTATTTTGAGAAGAACATTCCAACTAAACTTAAATCCATCACCAAGAATGTAATATACACAGAGAGGTCTCTCATGCAAGATACAGATCAGGTATCTACTAGAGTATCCATCTGCAAGGGTTACTCGTTTATCCCAATACTGATTACTTTCATTCCCTTAAGTAGCTAGTAGCAGTATTTTTAACAGTATACAATAAAACCCAGCAAGGAGCATACAAGACATGAAGTCTAGAACAAGAGGTTCACACTCCTGAAATATTGATAGGAACCTCTTTTAACTACAGGTTATAATAATCTGGACCCAAAAAGCTTAAAGACAAGTTTCTTGAAGGCACTGAATTTCTCTCAGTATTTTATTATTGGAGGACAAATGGGTTACAGAGTATGGCTAAACAACTCCTATCATGCTCCATTACCATTTGCTAATAAGTTTTGTCCAGCTTTCGCCAATAAGGCTAAAACTTATCTTGCTTACTGTCTGTAGAAGGCTTAGGAGATATTCTGAAGAACAACAGTAGATCAACAAAATGAGACATAGATGTATAAGAAATAGTGTAAGGGGAAAAAAAAAATCTGTGAAATTACTTGGGTGTTATTCCAAGAGAAAGATTCATTTTAAAAACTCTGCTTGTACTTGAAATGCTTGAAATCTTTAAGATATTAAATGGGATCTTTCACAGAAGATCACTTGGATGTCAGGAATTTGCCTATGAGAACTCATGCAAACATGATAAAGTTTGAAAAATCAGAGCTGATAGACATGAACAGTCCCCTTAAGGCATCTAGAATTTAGCAGCACCTTTAATTTTCAATTATAGAAAAGATGTACTGAAACTGATGTAAGTACCCATGAGTATACTCTGGCTTGACAGGGCTTTTGCTGGCTTTTTTTTTTGTGGCTGTCACATCAGCTCCCCCTGCAGAGCTGTGGATACAGCATCGCCCACTCCCACAGAAACAGTGCACTGGACTTGTGACCAATATAACCACAAAGTCACAGAACTCCACCTAACACAGGTTTCTCACCCTACTGACAGGAGAGGGGAATGCCATCATGCAATTCCTCTCCATATCTTTTCTACTGTAGTTGTAGCTCCCAGACTTACAGAGGCCAAAGTGCATTCTCACACTGCGCTCACAACTTTCTGCTGCTGCTGGAAGAAGTGCTCTGACTAGGGACAAAAACTGGAAAAAGGAAGTTTGCTTAAATGCAAAATTAATGAGAAACTTTATTAAGGTTTTTTAGATTTTATTTCTGCCAATATGTTTTCTTATGCACATCCAAATTTGACTGCGCCCATACTTGAGGAATACCTTCCATGATTTTCCAAGAATCCTTGCCCCAGTCATTGATTAGGAAAGATCCACCCTAGGGATAAATCAGTTGAACTAGGCCAGAGATCCTAAACGTGGAATGTGGTGGTTTTTATTTCTCTTGCCTTCCTGTTCCTAAGTTCTCTTCCTTACTCACCTTTTCTTCTTTTACGTCTGTCTGTGATTTAATTAGAGTAAACGACTAAATCTTCTCCTGTGGATCTGCAACTACAGAGGCAATCAGAAACAGCATCTTAAAAAGACAGATGCTGTGATAAGTTTGGCAGTTCTCCAAGTGGCTAATAAAACAGTTTTCTATGCCAACCTAAGCCAGAAGCTGCGAAGTAAGGGGTCAAACACTAAAACATAGGATTTTTTCCTTTTAATCTTGCAATTGGATTGTAAGCAGCCCTGCAGAGAAGGACTTGGGGATATTGGTAGATGAAAAACTGGACAGGAGCCAGCACTGAGTCCTTGCAGCCCAGAAAGGCAGCTGTCTCTTGGCCTGCATAAAAGAAACCTGCCCAACAGGCAAAGGGAAGTGATTCTCTTCTGCTCTGCTGTGCTCTTTTGAGACCCTGCATCCAGCTTTGGGGCTCCCAACACAAGGACATGGACCTGTTGGAGTGACTCCAGAGGAGGGCCATAAAAGTGATCAGAGGGCTGGAGCACCTCTCCTGTGTAGAAAGGCTGAGGGAAGTGGGGTTGATCAGCCTGGAGAAGAGAAGGCTCCAGGGAGACCTTATTGCAGGCTTTCAAACTTAAACAGGGGCTGATAGAAAGGTGGAGAGAGCCTTTTTACCAGCAGTAGGGACACAGTAGCAACAGAACAAGAAGTAATAGTTTTAAACTAAATGAGGGTAGGTTTAGATTGGACTTGAAGAAATGAGGGTGGTGAGACACCACAGCTGTCACAAGGGAACAGGCTGCCCAGAGCGGTGGAGGGTCCATCCCCTGAAACATTTAAGGTCAGGTTAAATGGGGCTTTGAGCAACCTCATCTAGCAGAAAGTAACCCTGTCCATGGCAGTGGGTTGGACTAGGTGATCACTGAAAATCCATTCCAACCCAAAACATTTCATGGTTCGGTGATTCTAAATTCTAACCCTTCAAGAGAGATCATCTCTTGAGCTCAAAATGGTGTTGAATTTTTTTTTTTTGGTGAGGTACACAAACATTACAGCAATGAGAACCACAGAAAAATCATCATATAAATTAATAGCCTCCAGTAAACGGGGACTGCAGCTCAAAATGAACATCTAGGCTAAGATAAAATATTGATTAATGTCTTAGGAAGTGAATATGATCTATCCTGTTCACTAAGTGAGGCAGGACTGTGGGGGGGGGTGGAGAGGGGGTGGAGAGAAATGTGCAAGTGATTATGCAGCCAGAGGTTGTTTCATGCTGCCCATGCAAAAGGGGACAGAGGGGTAAATTAAAAATGTACCACCTAAATTATGGTATTTCTTAAGCATGAAGTCAATTTAAAAATGTTTATAATTAGCACTGCTGTCTTTCTACCATGAAAGTAGATTAACGATGAATTTAGAAACATCTTGAAACATCTCATATAATTCATTACATTACTATTCAAGCAGGTAGAAGACATCAAAATACTGATATTGTATTATTCCACTTTACTTTTATCAACATTTTGTTCTTTCATTTTAAAAATCCTCAAATTTCACCTGTAAAAAATGGCGTTTTTTATTAAGAGTTCTTGCTTGAATGCATTAGGCTGCAATTAACTTGCATATGCAAACATTCACACTACAGTAATGATCCAGCATTAAAGGAAAACAAGCATTTTGCCTGAGGAACATTTATGTACTTACAGATGTGTACAAAACTAAACTCATTGTGCCTGTGTTTCTCCACAGAGACAGATGCAACCTCCACTGGTAAGGCACTTAGGGTATAAACAGAGAAACTGATTTCAAAGTGTTGAAACACACAGTATTGCTTCTTAGGCAGTTTCTTTCCTTCTGGCTATATTTCACATTTTCCAAAATAAATCACAGATATTTAAGTTACTAACATTTAAAAAAAATCAAATTAACTACAGATGCCACAAGATATTTGGAATTCTGATTTCTATGTCTGTAGTTAAATCACACATCTTGGATGTGTAATGTGACCTTGAAATCATGAGGCATCAATAATATACACCTTGTAGAAATATAAATTAATACAGACCTAGAAAATCCAAGTCAAACTTATGAGGATGGAATAGAAGAACAATAATTTCTTGGCCTACATATATACCACTATTAATACTTAAAACCACTTCAAAAGTGAAACTGGGCATGCAAAGTCATTTCTCACTCAATCCAGTGATTGAGGATATTCAGGGTCAAATGAGACACAGTAGTTTAAATGCAGGCAACCAGTTCTGTTTCAGGCATCCTAAGGTAAAACTCCCACAGTCTCCAGATTTTGCTAGGAAATACAGCAGGTCCAGTCATATCTGCATCTTCATCTCACCTACCAGCCAGTTCTAAGTGCCTAGTGTACCCTAAGGGAACTAGAACTATCAGCTAGGGAACCAGGGGAATATCTTAAACAAAAAGCTGCTCCACAACTTTTATACAGCTGATGCCTGCCTTCAGCTCTGAAAGCTGAGTCCCTGCTTGAAGTTAGGCACCCATAACTTTTAGTCACTTTGAAAGAATGTTAGTTTAAAAAAAAGTTAGTAATTCCAGTATATCCTCCCTTGTTTTTCAAGCTATTTGGTTGATTTTATACAGCAAGGTTTTCTTCCTTGCTTAGTGATTCCATCATTTAGTTTATTCTCCTCTGTTAAGTGATTGACTCTGTTTTCCTGTGAAGTACATTCTGCTGTCCTCTCTCAATTCCTCAACTGCCTTTATGCTTACAAAAGGTTATGCATAACAGACCATTATCAGTGAGAAAGGATTCCTGATTCATTCCACATACAAAATACGTAACACCTTTTAAACCTACAGATTCAAGGCATAATCACCGCCTACAGTCATCAAAGCACATGTATATTGCAAAGCTGGCTTTCTTAGTAATGCAAAACAATGACAAATACATACTTTTTTTAAAGGCTAAACATTACAGGAACTGTGAAAATCAGTACTGATTTTAAGGGCAATAACTATTCATTCTCACTTCCAATCTTCAATAAAACAATCTTCCTAACCTTTAACGCAAATCAGAAGACGTCTGTTCCTTTCCATAAACATTTGTACTGAAAATTATTAGCTCTTGAAATCATAATGCTGTTCTTTGTGGTCAGAGTAGATTACCATGAACATTAGTATACTCTACAGTAAAATAAAAAAAATGAAAACAACATATTGTTCAATATTTTGCTTTTTATAATCCTTATAATTTCAGAAAAGCTATCTCATTAGCTAGTAGCTCAACTGTGATTTATTTCCTGCTCTATTCCATAAATATTGTCCAGCCACAGAGAACAAAGTGATCTGACATCTAGTTTACAAAATAGATCAAAAAACTATCTACAAGAAAATTATTAAAGCTATTATTAATCAACTAGACCTTTAAGTAGTCATTGCAAACCTTCCACTGAAAAATTACTGATTGAAACTAAAAAAATTTCGCAAAAGAATACAACATTTCATGTGGACTTGCAGCTATGTAATTCTAGCAGAATACTATGTTCCATGTTTTACAATTATCAATTTTTTTAAAAAAAATTAACTTGGAATATTATAGTAAAAAAAATCTGCAATCTGTAGCACTCAAACAAAATACCATTATACTTGCTTTCCAATGTAAATAGAAGAGGGACTAAGCTCCATCCCTTTTCACCATGTCTGTCACTTATCGAAATTACGGTACTGGGGGAGGGTAGAAGATTATGGTGCCAATATTAAAAAAACTTCATTCTGGGTAGATTTTAAAGCACTCATAATTTCAGATAAGGAAAAATTTAATACATTTCAAACAATGACATTGAGGCCGTAGGTCCCTCATATGCCACACCCTTATTTGATAAAGATTATCTTGCTGTTAATATCACCTAAAACTCAGAGAAACCTGAGCTACTACCTATTTTAGTGAAATGCTGAAAGCAGTTTAACACTGCCAGTTGCCACTTAGCAACTCAACAAAACATCTTAAAATACAGATTTGTGTAAACCTCAACACCACCTCAAAAACTGTAAATACCAAATTAGCTGGTTGCTTTAGATCCTACTTGAAAGGATAAAGTTCTGAAAGAGTTATCAAATAATCTGAAGCCTGTGGTTCTGTGATATCTCTGAAGTAGTTAGCTGAGTTTTTTAAGAAGGGAGGGACAAACAGATCTTGTCTTAAAAGTATGAAGTAAGTTATTTTGATTAATTGGCAAATTATTCCTGGATCATTGTATGACAGTTTCTACTGGAAAGTGAGAATACCTCACATCATATTAAGGAAAACTCTACATTATTTTGTTCGAGAAAGTTTTCTTTCACTGATATCCCTTGTGGAGATCTCAGGGTGGCCTTTGAATCTTCAGAGTACAAACTGCAAGTTTAGTTAGTGTGATTTGTTCCAGGTGAAGCATTTGAGTGAAGCAGCCTGAAATACTGAGATCAGTGGAAACCAGCAATTACCTATTTAAGATTGCTCAGTGAGCTGACCTCCCTATTTATTCCCATTTCTCAACAGCAGCACAGGAATATGGGAAGCGATAGATAAGCATTCATTCCATCTTTTCAAACAAGGATGC
Source organism: Petroica traversi (assembly GCA_025920805.1). Taxonomy (NCBI): domain Eukaryota; kingdom Metazoa; phylum Chordata; class Aves; order Passeriformes; family Petroicidae; genus Petroica; species Petroica traversi. The sequence continues at coordinate 12,828,662 of JAHLSL010000014.1, forward strand.
TGCTGACTTAATAACTTTAAATCTTATCTAACTATGGATAATAGCATTCTCTGCTACTGTAAGAAGTGCCTAAACTAAAAACAAACAAACCAATAAAACCATTCTCTTTTAAGGAAACTATTTTTTCCCCTTCCCTTTCATTCAAAAGCCAGAAGATACAAATGCAGGATATATTATTTGATAGGACTGCCCAACATATGTGACTGAATTGCCAAAGCATGCACCAGGGACACTTATGCAATTGTAAATAAAACTCTGTGTGCGCTGGGGGAACAGTTTGCCTACAGGCTAGGCAATAACAAAAAGACACATTTAGCATTTCCTAAATTAGAACAGATGAACTTCACAGTTTCATTTACCCACGTCTATAAACATAAAAGCTCTTAAATCCATATAAATCAGAATTTCTGTTTTTCTCAACTTGTCAGCATTGAAAAACTATTCTCTGAGCAGCAAGTAACTATGTTAAGATAGTTATGCTAAAATACCTTGGTAATTGCAGTCCTCTTTCCACCAAGATGATATGCCCAGGTGTGTCTTCAAAATTGAACATCAAATAACCTACAGCTAGGCTAATCTGCAAGAATATAATCATTCTCAAGCTTAAACAAAATGAAGTCTCAAGTTCCAAAATAAAGTGTGCATGTAGTTTTTGCATGAGTATGATGTAATTAAGTTTATACCCACGAAGCTTATTGCACATTTTATCAATTCCTCAAGAAATTTAAGAGAAAAGCCGTTTTTGAAGAAGCACTAGACATTTATACTATCACCTGCAGGTACAAAGTTTGCTTCTATTAATGTCAAATAAAAAGGTTTTATAGTGTCATTATGCCATTGTTATTTACATCCAAAGCAGTCATTAATGATGGTGGCACACACATTGCAGTAGAAAAAAGGAAACAAAGCAATGGATTGGTCACCTGAGTTCCTAGGAAACACAAGGAAGCCCTGTACTATCACTGCAGCTCTGGAGCTGCTTGTCCACCTGCCCCTCCTTTGCTGTTCTTCCCACAGGCACTTCAGCTTGAGGCAATACCAAACAATACGTGAACAATACTATTAAATCCTCTGTCTTGAGAGGGGGAATAGAGAGGTACCTTGGAGAGGTACCCTTCTTTCCACTCAGTAGCCAGTTAATGTTAAATAAGAAAATAATAATCTCCTCTGATTTTAATAGGGCCAAAATCAGCCTTGACCTACTTTCAACAGGAAAAACTGAATGAGGTGTCATTAGCTTAAAATTTCTTCCTACGCACTTCCAAAATATTAAGGACATTTTTTGTAACAAGTTCTTCTCCACAATATATTTCTTACCTCTTCTCTCTAAAATACATCCACACATACATACAGGAACAACATAAGGGGTACGAAGGAATATGAGCTGACATAATTGGAATAAAATACCACCTTGACTGCTCTGATCAAAATTACAAAGAAAGAAAGAAGCAAGGTCACTTAATAGCTATAAAGAATGTGAAAACACTGTCATCGGGGGAATACTGAGAGAAACAAACCACCATTTTCCTGTGTGTGATTAATATAAACAGTCAAGTACAAGCCTCTGTGGCAAGCACTCAGGAAAACAGAAGCATGGCAAACCCACACTTAACATTATGCTAAGAAGACACAAATTCATGTTCATCCCTTACAGAATTTGATGTTTTCACTATTTCATGAGGTTACAGTTTACAGCACAGCATAAAGCTCCCTGCAACTCATAAAACGCCATGAGACAAAAACTAGACCAGCAGTTTTCAGGAATGAGATGGTAGAGAAGAAAGGAGATGTCTTCCCTAAACACTGAGCACTCAGCCATTAAAAATACAGTAAAGAAGCACACATGTGACAGATTGGGACAGATGGCAAGTAGGGAAGCTACAGGGCAGCTAAGACTGACAGTGTTCTTGATAGCTTCAGAAAGCAGAACCACAGTCAAGCATCAAAAGGTGAGTGAGTAAAGATATTTTCTCAGGGATTCTGAGGAAAAATCTCAATATGGAAAAATGCAGGTTGTCTGAAGCTGGGCAACCACTGAGAGGGAAGAATGAAGAGGGTTTGAAAGAAGGACTAAGGAAAAGCCAACACACTTGAATGACCTGTGAAGCAAGCAGTAATTTGTCTTCCAGCCTTATAACTGACTCCCTTTCACCCTGAGGTTTTCCTGGGTTTATCTGGTCAGATTTGTTGTATTTGTTTTATTAAAGTCTTTAGATTCAGTGATTGAAAAGTTCAGTCTCTATATTCAATATAAAAAAGGAGATGTGGATGCACATAGGAAGTAATTCCAACTAAATGCACTGTCTGATTCAGGGTCCTAAGTTTTTTTTCTGAAGAAAAAAAGTCCATCTTTTTTAAAAAACCTTGTAGTTGAAGATTTAAAATTACATTTTCAAGAGCTAGTGTGGTTTATCTTAAAAATGCCAAATGAAGGTAAAGGATTTATTAGCTTTATACATATTTAAGAACTCACAGGTAGTATTTCTAAGCATCACTACCATATGTACCTGTGCTAACAGCTGTACCACTAAATAAAAAGCTGTCAGAATTTGCAGATTCAGAACTTTAGCTGAAAGGGATTTACCATAGCAGATGTATCTAAGCACATCTTTTTATGTGCAAGTACTTTTCACACCAACATCTCATCAAGCCAAAAATGCCTTTTCATTATGGAAAGGATTAAAAGGTGCATATACATGCAGCTCACAGAAACTTCACACAAAGTTCACTGTACTCCACGATGAATATTTTGATTCAATGGATTTATAATCCATCTATTGCAGTGCAAGTGTCTGCATGAGTCTGAGTTTGAGTGCTATATGGGCAATTACGACCAAGAAACTTGAAGCTGATGTGACAAACCAAGTACCTGTAAAAGCATGAAAAAACTGGGACATGCAGAAACTTCTTGTCTCCTTCCCTCAAAAGTCTGCATTTTAATCAGGAAAGTTATAAGGATTTCACTTCTATTATTTATAAACTGTTTTTCTATCAATGATTCCCAAAATGAGCACTGTACTACAAGGAGTCCCTTAACGTACAAGTTTTGGACAGGCAACTGCTAAGAGATCAAGGATTTGAGTTATTTCCAAAACCAGGAAAAATATACCAGGCTCACCTACTGTGAGTTTTAAAAGCTGGGAACAACAGTTCCAACAGTCTCCATTCCACTTCACTGCCATGCTACAGAAATCCTTCTGTTTCTCCTCCCCGCTCACTTTCAGCTCTGAAATGCCCAGTATCTCAGAAATACCCACAGCCTTATCTCCATTTGTTCTGATTCCACCACTGCAATCCACTTAAAGTTACAACACAGTCCTTTATTTTTTTCTCACCCTCACACAATCCTAAAAAAAAAAAAAAAAGATGCTTTCTCTATGCCTTCAAAATCCTTTAATTCCCACAACAAATTCAGAATTCCTATCTTGAAGTTTCCAATATTTCTAACCATGCCATTACCTTTAACTGCTTTTTCTCCCAACTCTTCCTAAGCTAGGTATGAATGACGATCAATTTCTTCACCTGAATTTGTCACCTTTTTCTATACCTTCCAAGTCATAATAACAAAAAAGCCAGTAAACAAATCAACCACTTGCCACGCAGGGTTCAATTTTCTAAGACTAAATTTCACTTAGATTTTGGACTATCAAGTCTAATATCCTAGTTTCAGTTTACAATACAAACACTTAAAGACTCATTGCCAGCAATACGAAAAAAAAAAAAAGTTAAAGTGAGAGCAGCAGCAGGATGAACAACACTCAGCTCAGATATGATTTTTTTTTTTTATACAACCAGCCTAAGCTCCACAATGAAAGGCTACAATTCAGTTGGCTTACTACCATTGCTGCACAAGCAAAGATAAAACTATTTGGTTTACAGCACGAATTTCTGCACAACTTTCAGTTCCATCTTTGCAACACAGTGTCTTAAAGCATGAACAGTGATTGAGAGCATTTTATTTTTGGAGAAGTGCGTAGGCCATTAATCAGTTCTGAATAAAATGGAAAAAAAAGGCTAAGCTGCTCTAACAGTTTTCCAGTAACAAGATACTGCTGCTGAACTTCTCATTGAAGGGAGTCTTCTTCTCACAATAGCATTTCACATCTAGGAGACTAATCTTAAGTGTGGTAAAAAAGAGTGCTTCATAAGATCTAAGAAAAAAAATCTAGTTCTTCATTTGGAATCTTTTCCTAAGATTGTTACCAGAAAAAGGTTTGAGAGCAGAAAAAAACTCACCAAGATAAATACAGTTACCATTTTTACTTGAAGTATACCACAACCACTCAACCTCCCTTTGCAGATATGTTTTTTGACCCCTTTCCAGATCCTACAACATTATCCAGGCATGATTTTCTATTGCAAAAGCCACAAGGGCCTCCCACTGTGCTGTACTAGGCACCTATCTTCTAATTCTACTTTTTGAACTAATTTCTCCTAGTTTTCCCATTGAAGATGCTAAACTTATTGTTACGTAGTAGGAGTCTTTAAAATTACTTTCAAATTGTTCAAATGCCAAGTTTTAAGCAGAAAGTCACATCTATATTTACTAGTTTGGTTGCTTAATTCCTGAGCTCTTTTCAATACCATCTAGTTCTGGAAACTGGCACTTTTAAATACCATCTGGTTTATGTATTTTTTTTTTTCATCTCTCCTTTTTCTTTTTAAGCTTGTTCCATAATTGCTTCTACCAACACTTCAAGAGAGATCCTTTAATACATCCTCCATAATGAAAGGTTCCAGTTCAGAACTTCTTCAAGCTCAAAATGAACTTTCATACAAGAGGTAAGACAACAGCTTCTTTTTTGATGGAGCTTTATTTCCAGAGGATAGAAGGAGAGAACATCTATTAGCCCTGTGAATTCTCCAGTGGGCTACTTGTTCACAGTGTGTTTCAAAAGGATTAATTTTATACCTCCTGCAAATTGTTCCTCAAACAGCTTTCTTAGCTGAACGTATGCATTCTTACCTTATACTGCCAGAATTTATGAACCTTTCCATTATGGTCTTGCAGACAAAACTTAACTTTTAAAAAATGGTGAAAACTGCTTTGTGTAACCACCTCTTACCTTGCTGTTTAACTATGTCATGCCAGCTCCTTTTTGGACTTACTATCTTTGACAGATGCATGCATTTCCTCCAACACTCCCAGATGGCATCTTCAAGTAGTTTCCAAGTCATTTATAAGATTTCAATTTTATAAATTGTCTTTAACATGCTTTTTAATTTAAGTTGTTTTCTTTAAAAAACATAACCCCCCAAAGCAGGGGATTTTCAGAGATGGAGGTAGATGATCCTGCAAGAGACTTAAAGACATTTTTCAGAATGACAGTAACACTTTGAACCAGACACTGCACTCAATGGTCAGAAGCACATACAAAACTGCTTCTCTCTCTTCTGGTTTGCAGACTAACTGCTCCATGAAACACTCACTAACTGTGTCCAGCAATTCAGTCTCCACATCAATCACAGCCACTGCCACTGCCATGCAGGCACCAGGCTGACCAGGGAGCAATACAACTGGCAGGTTAGATGAGAATGAAAGGGCTCCAAAGAGAAAGAACAGGAAGAGAACAACATAATAAAGTCAGCTTGTGTGTATTTACACACCACAGTTCTTATAGAGCTCCAGGATTTGGAATCACATGATTATGATTTTTCGGGAGCTGCTGTTTCTCTTAATTTCTAACCCTCGATTATGGAGAGAAGAGTTTAGAATTCAGATACAAGATGTGAATTCAAGAATTAGAAAGCAAACAAATCCCTATTAAAAGATAACAACACTAATCTTAAACACCTTCTTCTCCAAGTTATTGCAAAAGTAAAAGACTTAGGCATGTGCTATTGAGAAAACTTGCAATTGTTTAATACTTTATGCCAGGACAAACTGAACACAAATCAAAGGGAAGCAATTATAAAAGGCCTCTAAAAGCAGCAGATTAAGGGAAAAGACAGAAAAACAGAGCTGCACAAAAAAGCATCTTTTCAATCCCCTGTCTTTTCAGGTAGGGGGAAAAGACAGTTATTTTTCCTTATCTGTTTCTGTGTACTGCTAGGAACAGAGAGAACAATAAAACAAATAATTTAGAATAGATTAAACTGGTCAGTTCTGGTAGCTCTTGCAAAGCCAAACAGCTAAAAGCCCCTTTGAACTTGGACAGGGCAGACAAGCTCAAGAGCCAATTCAAGCCTGCAGCTTGCTGAACATGCTGAGCAGAGAGGAGCACAACTCCAACCAGCTCATTCTGCATGCAAAGCAAGCAGGTACAATGCAAAGGGGACGTGAGTCACACAAGAAAAACATAGAAAACAAAGGCAAAAGAGCTGGCAAGATAGAAACGACAGCAATGTGGGAGAGTGGGCAACATCAGGCTACCAGGAAGGTAAATCCGAAGGTGTAGAACGTGACCTGAAGTAATTACAAGAAGTAATATGTATCTTTACAGAAAAAAAATAAATAAAAACATCGTTTATTTTCTTCATGTCCTTTTAAGCTCTTCTGCTATCCATATACACAGTACAAAGTGAAAAGCCTTTAGGCATATAGGATAAGTTTACCTCCCGAAAGAATACACACCTTGCAATTTGGCTTAAAATATAAGTGCAACTCCAACGACCTTCTTGCTATGAAGATTTCCCATTCACCTTTTTCTGTATTTTGTTTGGGTTTATGCTCAACATTTTCATTGAAACTACCTGTTAATATTCGGGAAAGCAAGCAGAAGAGGATCGAACAAGATTTATAAACTTCTAGCATCCCCACTGCTCTCCTAATCAAAGCCACAGTTCTGTGTGGCCACACTTAAGCTTACCAGTCACCCTGTAAGTCAGATGCAGTCCATCAGTTTTCCTATTACTCTACTGCAAGGCCCAGCAGCCATTTAGATGGCTGGTACTGACCCATATCACAGTGGGATTCTTTATCCCATTGTCAGGTAACTCGCAATTTAATCAAAATGAAAAGAGGTATAGCCTGATAAAAAATAATTTGCACGAGTCAGAGGCAGTGCTGCAAAACTCAACATACATTTACATGGTCCTGGAGAGCAAAACAAAGACTTTGCTGAAGAAGGAAACATGTTAGAGAGGGCCTGAGCTGCTTAGGAAAAGTAATTTCAGTTACTCCTTTCATTTAGGCAGCTAAATTCTATGTTTGGATGAAATAATTTCAATGGGTGTTTTCAGGCTTTAAAAGCTTGACAAAAAGGCATGACCACTTTAACACAGTTGAGCTGAAGCTTGTGACACAAGTCTGTCTTGGAAACAGGGACTTTAAACCTTCACTTGATAGAAACAAAATGTTAAGCAGTAGAAAATAAGCACGCACACACAAACTAATTATTTGAGATCACATCTTCTGGCACTTTAAAGCTTTTATAATCCACTTTAAATTACTGTAAAGTTCTTTGCCTATATATTTGCTGGCTTTTTTCTGGATTCTGTATTTGCTTACAGAAGCTTTGAAACTTGCACAATAAAATCTTACATATATTGAAAGTTCAATCCAATAACTCAGGGCAAAAAAGGCAAAACAGTTATGTTCCTTTATTACAAACTCTGGGAAGTTCTCTCATGTTAATACATGAGAAAGTTTTACACTATCATTTAACTGTGAACCGTTTAGTAACATTAGCACTTTAGATGGAAGTTTGAGCTCTGAATAACACCATCTGCAACATGTATATGGAAACTATAAAAATGTTAGTTTTCTGGATAAAAATAATTCTAATAGAAATGGTTGACTCAGCGTACCCTGAAATAAAAAAATTTTAAAAAAATTAAAAAGATAAGTATGCGACTGTCTTATTTACTGAGCTGCTACTTGAATTCTATTTTACCCACTAAGTTCAATTTAGTAAGAAAAAGTGTACCCTCCATGGCACCAGAGGGTACCATCACATGCTTACAAGGAATGTACAAAGGCACATGCTTTTTGTAATACATTCTCAAGGCCCCCTTTACATTGGATGTCTCGGAATTATCACAGCCCTTTTAAAAAGTTATTGCAGTAGAAGTTGTTTCTTTCAACAAACTAATCTAATGTCCACAGTGAAAAAAAAATCATTGCATATACCCTTAATTTATTTAATAATTATAGCTTCTGAGCCTGTTCCAGGAATTCTCAAATTGAAGAACAACAAGCAGTTAAAATACTTACTCCAACACCTTCTGATGTTGCAGCATCTTCTTCATTGTAATCTTTCTTCCCAATTTCCATAAATAAAAACCCAAATGCACACTTTGCTTCAAGAAGGATTCAAGGAGCTACAAGCTGCTGAGTCTCATCTCCATCCCTGGAAAGGTGGTTAAGCAAACGTGGCTGGAGCAGAGGATGTTGTTCATATTGACATCAGTAAGGATTTTGCCATGGTCTCCCACAGTGTTATTTGAGGCATGCTGGTGAGACTTGGGTACTACACAAAATCCAAACGGCTGATAACTTGTGGTGTCACTCAAGAACTGGTAGGGATGTCAATGCTGTTTAAAATTATTAATGACCTGGATGGCAAGATAGAGTCTGGTCTCAGCACGTTCAGGAGAAAGAGACCAACACTCCAGAAAGCACTGCTTTACTTCAAGCCATTTCAAGAGGCAAGAGAACTGAGTTAATGGGAAACTCATGAAGATCAACAATGGTAAGTGGTTTACTGTGAGGGTGGTGGGACTGAGAAGCTGTGGACACCCTATCTCTGGAAGTGCTCATGGCAAGGTTGGACAGGGCTTTGAACAACCTGCTCTAGAGGAAGGTGTCCCTGCCCATGCCAGGCTGATTGGAGATAGATTATCTTTGATACCCCTTCCAACTCAAACCTTTGTATGATTCCATGATTCTAAGTAAAAGAAAAATCTTGCTCCTGAGGTGAAGTAACACAGAGACAGGCTGGGTGTGCAGTGGCTAGGACACAGCTCTGCAGAAACAGATCTGGGGCTCCTGGTGGACACCACAGAATAACAGCCAGCAATGCACCCTTGGGAAGTGATGCAGGCTAACCAAGCATCCAGCTCAGTTGGCAGGAGCTACAGAGCAGGCTGGGGGAAGTGATTTCCCCTCAATCCACCTTTCAGCACTGGTAAGCCAGCATCTGGATTGATGTGTCTGATTTTGAGCTCACCAATAAAAGGCAAACCTTGGTACAGTGGGAGCTGTCAGCAGAGGGCCACCGAGATGATCACATGAAGAGCGGCCAAGTGAGGCTTGTTCAGTCTGGGGACAAGGTAGCAATCAGGCAGACCTCATAACTCTATTCAATTTTCATGTGGGAGCAAAGAGCAAAGTCACAACCTGACTCTTTCTAGATGCACACATCAGGAAGACAGGAAGAAATAAATAAAATTTGGAAAATGGAACATTTCTGCTAGCTGAGAAGAAAAGCTCTTTTCCCACAAGGGTGGTCAAACACCACAAAAAGCTGCCCAGAGACCCTGTGGCACCACCAACCCTGGAGTAACCCAAAATTTCCAGCATAGCCTAGAACAACCTGCTATAGTTAGACTGACTTTTAAGCAGGGTTTGAGCTAAATGACTGCCAGAGGTCCCTTCCTACGTAATTCTATAATAAATCCAAATGACTTGTAGTAGAAAACAACATAAAATATTTTGTTAAGTTACTCTTCTCATCTGAACCTTGTTAAGTCAGCAACAGAAATAATATAGCTTTAGCCTGACAGAGGTGTTTCTGGCATGGAAACAAAGGTTTTGCAATTATAGAATTTATTCATCATTCACACTGGGAATTTCTTGGAAAATAATGGTCCTACTCCCATCATTAAATACTGAAGTCTAGTTAAAGGATGAAAACAACACATGACAACTCTTCTATTAGGGATTTACACTGCTGGAGCTGAACGTGCTTAATTTACTATTTGGCTATCTTATTACAACACTTATCTAACTTGAGAAAACCTGGACCAGAAAAATAAAATACCTATGAAAAACAGGAGCTCAAATTAGCTAGTATTTGAAGTTTTTCATTACCTCTGTATCTTTGTCTTCCAACAAATATAGAAGGAACATATGGAGAGCTTTAAACTCCAGATCATTTGTATTTGGAAAAAAAAATAACTTTCAAATCGCATAATTTTGATCCTTCCTTTACCTTGCAAGACTGTGGAGTTATTTCTGCTCCCTGCACTCTCCTGCACTTTTCCAGACTTCACTTGAGGCTCACAGCTTATTCCTACAGTGCTTCTCCTCTTTCTCCTCTTCCTCAGAGGAGTTCCTCAAGCAGACACCATCAGTTGCTATTCTACCTACCCCCACATTCTCAGACAGAGCCTGTGTGCAAAGATACATGGAATTAAAGTAAAAAATTGCAAGCAGACACTTTTCAGTGTGAAAATACACAAACATGGAGATACAAATGTACTTGCTACTTAAATAAAAGCCAGCTCACAGATCAAACAAAATATATGTCTCCAAGTTCTTTACATTGATATCATTAGAATTTATATGAGAATTTTTTTAAATGGCATTTTTTATTAGTGTTTTGTGAAGCACTTTATTTCACTGACCTCACTTTCAAGTTAATTTATTTGCAGAAAGTAACTGCTCTCAGACATGTCAGCTCCTCCACATACATCCTGAAGGGACCACTTCCTTCCAGTATCAAAGAGCACCATGTGGAGAGACTTCTCATCAACACCAAGTTGCTTCCCAGAACGGGAAATAAATTCTCAAGCCAATTATGAATATCACGGTTTGTTCCATCCTTTGGAAGCTGAAGCTGCATCTGCTCATTTCTTTTCCCATTCCAATATTATTCTTCACATAGCAAAGTTTATCCACTACTATGCCAGTACCTTTGGCATCTCTATCAGTCTGTAAACACTCAGAGCCACAGTCCACCCTGCATGACCCTGTCACCTTCACAACTGACATGTATCGATATTAATGGAACATTTCTAATGCGTCTGAAAATTACTTTTATATCAACCATTTTCTAACAGATTGCCAATTAATAAAGAAAAAATAAATGGGGGTTAAGACATTAAGTTTAAACACTGTCTCTTCTAAGATTATCTCAAGTTGTGGGTCACACTCCAAATCTTTGTAGAAGCATACATAAGACCACCTAACTGTAAGCTTCCTAGTAGAATAAAAACCTAGTAAGTCCTGTCCTTACAAGAACCCATTTTATACCTCTTCAGTCAATACATATTGAGATCTCAAGCACTGATCATGCAACAGACCTTAAGTACTTCAAGAGTTATTGATTTTGCTACTCTAGCATTTTCTCTGAAAGCAAATGAATGCCATCTCTAACAAAATCCCAAAATACTTCTGTTAAGTTTTTCCCCTTAAAATAGTTGTTGTTGCAGGGCTGAATAATTGTAACCTAGCGGCTGTCCAAATGAGACTCTTAATTCATGCAATTAGCCTCCTACACAGTGTTTAAAACCTTGCTCAGCAATAATAGAACTTTTAAGGGACTTAGTTACCTTCTGAGGCAACTGGGAACATTACAACATCCAATGAAGCATAGAAATCTGGGTTATAAATAATTCCAGAGAACAGGCAGCAAGTTGAATGTAATACTAAAAATATTAAAGAATACAGGCTTTCCCTTGCTCCCATTGGGTCTCATTCTGCACAAACAGCAGCAGAGTCTTTACATTATATATAAGCTCAACCCACTGCCATGGCTTTACCAAACTCTTGAGAGCAGATGCCTTTACTCTTGCTAACTTAGAAGCTAAGACATTGAAAATTGTCAACATACCTGAAGGGAGAAATCATTCAGTTCAACCAGATCTTTACACTTCCCATTCCACTTCTCTGTGATCACCAGAGATGAGCTGGCAGTGATTTTGTCCTTCTCCAGAAAGAGCTCTCAAAAAAAACCTCCACAAGCAAGCCTACAATTTTATCCCTATTTTTGCCACTGGCTGTCTCTACAGATGTAATCTCTATCCCTGTAATGGCGTTACACAGCAACTTTTCCTGCTCACAAAGTAACCTTTCCCATTCTGCCTCAAGCCAATACATATCCTAATGTTGTACAAGAATTTAAGCAATATCCTACTGAAGAGGACTGGAAATTACTCTAAATTAGGCAGTTGGTTAATAGAAATTGAAAAGCATCATAACATGAGAAAGTTAAAACAGCTGCTATAACTTGTAACACTGCACAGCCCTAGGGGATGCTCCTGACACTTTCACTCTTTTCTTCTCCCACAGGACTTCTCTGCCTGGCTCCTGCACAAAAAAGAGAATAGTCCTGCATTGTACAGAAAACATTATTAGACAGGCTATTTTCCAGAAAGAAATACCAGAAAAGACCAATTTGCTTGGATAAATCACTAAATTCACTTCCAGACAACTAGAACTGCAGTTCAGGAGATCATTTTCATAGCATGCACCTTCCTGGCTCAAAACTTACTCTGTTCCGGTTATCCATAAATTACAATGATGGATGAATAAGAACTATCTGTTCCCATCTGAAAGAGTGCTGACCACTCTTTTATCATTCCTGGCAATTAACAGTAAACACGAGTTCTAGTCATTTTTTGTAGGCAACCTGCTGAGATTTATAGCAGTATCTTCTAAAATCTGAAGACAAGACTTATCTTTGGGTGAAAGATTTTTCAGGGTTGTGACAACCTTGAAAAGTTCTGGTATATCAATCATTTGTCTGCTATTTGGACAGGGGAAACCTCACAGGTGACACATACAGTGCAGAAAATAGTTATGGATAGTTGCTAGTTGCTGCCACAAGTTCTAACAAGCTGTCTGTAAACAAATAGAAGAAAAAAATAGCCGACAGCCTAACTATCTCAATCAATTTGGATCAAAACAGCCTAATTTCCCTTTAAAATACAATAATTGACTTCAAATAGGAACATTAGAAAATAAATGCTTTTCAAAAAAAAAAAGAAGATGACTTTAGGCAACATCTCAAATTAATCCCATGAGCCAAAAAAAACACAGTCTAGAAAAAAAACCCCATATGTGGCAAGGGCAGAACTCCCTGGAAAGCAATTCTGAGAGACATGAAACAAAAGATTTATTACAAAGGGATTTCATTCTATTCAATGTTTGTATCAACAACATGGATGCTGAATATAAAACCATTTTTACTAAATGTGCCAATGATGAAAAGCTAGGAAGGACAAAAAACTTAAATCCATTTTGCAAATTAAATATATTGACGGAAGGGCAATGAAATCCACTGGGGATGAGCACAAAACTCCCACAAAAAGACAAAGGAAAACACAAGTAATAGTCTTTAAGAAAATTAATAATGTCTAAATCCCAAGCTGACAGTTAATGTCAGGCAACTGCAAAATGGTAAGAGTCAGTGAAGCACACAACCACAAGCAGAACTTTCAGAATAAGCCAAGTAATCTTTTCTGGTCCGTTTTGTACTACACAAAATACTGTACTCCCACTGACAAACCACTTTTCAAGAAAACAACTGACACAAACCCAAAGAGTAGGCCATTCTTTGTGTTCCTCCAATAAAGACAGAGTGAATTGGATTTGGCTACTATTTAAGCAGGGAAGGTTGAAAGAGAGCTTCCAAAGAACCAAAGTATCCAGTGGGCTACTGCACAGAAAACGGGATCGATTTGTTCTCAGGTTCTCAAAGACAGGAGATGCAATGGGGTTAAATTGAAGTTAACGAGATTCACACCAAGCACTTGGGGAAGACAACGCCACTTTTCAATTTTAAGGACAATGAAACCCTTGAGCAGATTACACTGGAGACAGTTAAGGAAGTAAAAAACCCACAGTCACTAGCAGGACCACAGGAAATTGTTTAGTTCTGTTCCTTACATTTATTAAAAAAAACCTATATAGAGTTTACAGGCTATAATGCTCATTTCAGTAGAAAATACTAAAGCACAATAGAGAATTTGTGCTTTTTTTCAGTTTAAACATTTGTGACTTTTTATTCCCTTCTCTCCAGTATCTTCACATAGTCTTATTTTTCAATTAACACTCTTACATTTTTTTTGATGATCAGTTACCACGGCTGCAAAGATCAGAGTCTGTCATATGTTCTATTAGAGCTAGAGAATAAAAAACATACAGTAGTCAAATAACAGAATGCAAAAGAAGGAAAAGGAATCCTACTAATATTTTCTATTCAACTCTCCCCACTCCAGGGCTCATCGGTTTACTGCTGATTTACACTTTCATAGAAAAATGCAGCATATGGTAAGTTAAACAGGACAAGGAAATAAAGAGTATAATGGAAGTAAATTAATGAAAATCAATAGTTTTGAAGACTAAACTGCATTGACAATAAAGCTTATGGGGTTTACACAACTCGAGCGATTTCACTGTTTAATATTAGAAAATTAGACAAAACTTTCAATAAAGTGTTCTTTCAAGCATGTAGTTTAAAATATTGCCTTCCTAGTTTAATCAAACTTCAAATAAACAATAATGAATAATTATTTATTATATTGCAGGCATCATCAGCAAGGGATAAAATGTGCCTTGATCAGGACTTCTCAGGTTCTCTCAACTCCTCCTCCACAGAGCAGAGAGGCAAAGCAAGCCCTGATTCACACCCCAAGGATTACCTGGTAACGTGACAGAGGCAGACAATCGGTTTGGACAATGTCTCTGCAATATTAGATGTGGAACTCCCGTAATTTTAGACAAAAGTCCCAATTCACAATTCTAGTCTTCACTTGTTATCAGTGAATTAAAGAACTGGCTCTCCAGAAGACAATTCAGCAGATCTCAGATCCATCTGAGACCCTTCAAAAGGCTGGCTGTGTTACTCTATTTCTCCCCACTGTCTACAGAGGCAGCCTAATGTCACTCAGACTTGTCACCAACTCTTCCCTGGCATCCCAGGTTAGATATTTTACATGTCTCTTCCTATTCTTTCCTCAGGCAGTGATGGCTAACATGGCACAGTCTCAGCTTCTTGGCACCTCTGAAGGAAAGCCAACTTCCAAGGGTGGAGCTGAACATAAGCATCGCCAACGTCAATGGCGTCCAAAGAGAGCAATGCAAACACATAAAAGGCTGCTTCCTTAAAAAAAAAAAATTAACATTTAAAAAAAAATTTAAAAGGCACTATCCAGATAGCAACTTCTGTAAAAGCTAAAGCTACATATTAGTATGAAAAACTAATATCCTGGCTCTGTAAACACTCAAAGAGGTATTTCAGCAGAAAATCTCACATCCTGAAAATTAAAACACAAGCAAATGTTTGAAGAAATAAAGTCTACACGTTTTGTCTTGGTTTGGTTGTTTTTTAAAGTAATGGCATTCAAATTAATTACTTTGCTTTCTAAAAACAGAGATAGTTCTACAACTTCACAGTAGCATCTAATATGTTAATAACAAACTATTTTTCATATTGAAGCTGGGACAAGGCACACCATATCATAAAGTCACACAGATGTAAAAGTCCATGCTGGCACTTGGGCTTAAAGAAATTCAAATTACTGGAGCACAGCATCAGTTTTTGCTCCCTGTTCCGCCTTGGGTCCTGAGGCTTCAAAACTCCAACATTAAAAAGAGGAAAAGCTAAGCCAAATACTCTTCAACACCCTTGAGTGATTTAAACACACTGTCCATGAAAGACAAGGACTGAAGAGAAGTTGTCCTTCACAGATCTTCTAAGCCAGATCTTCTAGAACCTTTACCATGATCATCTACTCATTATCAGCTAGCCCCTTCTCCCACAAATTCTAATTAACAGCTTCTTTATGAAATCTTCTGAAGATCTGCATTAAAAGGTAAGAGTTAATCTAACTTATTACTAGTCCTCTAAGAAACAACTTTTTAGTGTCATACACTAATAATCCTTCATTCCCTCCATGTAGTAAAAGACAAACTGCATACACAGGGATCCAAAAAAAACTGATTATATTAACACCTGCTACATGGAGAAACAAACAAAAAAAAGTCTGAGATACACTTAACATC
>JAHLSL010000014.1:12849553-12861977 GCA_025920805.1 Petroica traversi
CAGGCAGCCAATGGGCGCGGCGGGGGCGCCGCCAGGTGAGCGGCTCCGCTGAGCTCCGCATTGCCCGTCGTGTTCCCGCCGGGATCGCGACCCTGGCACCGCTCGGGGCTCGGCCGGGATTGTAAACCCCAGTGCTTCATACAAGGGGGTCGGACAGCACCGGCCACCCCGCAGATTAACTGACCAGTTGTAGTTTAACTGCTCCGCAGCGCTGCTGGTTCCTGCGGTCTTCAAAGCCCAGAGTCCCAAACCGTGAACCCGCTGGGCAGAGCACTGTTACCTCCCCGAGGCAATAACGTGGGTTCCCCAGCAGCTGCTCTGTTAAAATGGCAAAAGGCTGCTTTTCAATCCCTCTCATGTACTTACAACAATCCACATCCCGAAACGGTGTTGTTTTCCCTATTGAAAATTATGCTTTTTAAAATAGATATTCAAATCTTTAGCCCACAGATCACGCTTGGCTCAGCTTTGAAAAAAAAAAAAAACAAAAAAAACCCAAAAAATAAACAACACTGTTTTGCCTGCAGTGTGTTCCCCGTGATGTTAAAAGTCTGTTACAAACATTTTGTATCCAAAACCAAGCCTCATACGGCTCCTGGATTATAATATATTAATATGCAAAGCATTTTGTGTTAGAACTGATTGCACATCTCGCTTATTTAATTACAGAATGCCTTTATTTACTGAGGGATTAATTAGATATCTGACAGTGCTAAAGCAACTTTTTTACTCAACTCTAAAGACAGCTTCACCTCTGCAAGGCTGATAGCAGAGGAGCAGTTCCTTCCCATGGGACCACTTAACTTCAGAACTTATAAAAATAGACAAATGTATTTTAAACTGAAGATTTTTATATAGAAACCAAGAGTATGTGGATTTTTTGAGGTAGAGTATCTGCTCCCATTAAAGCTTGCCAGAATTCATAGAGATTACCAGAAAATGGTCTAAACAGAAGGAACTAAAACTGTGAATGTTTTGAGATGTCCACGAGAACTACAGCCCCACCAGCCACCTCCAAGCATCTACCACACTTGCATGTACACTCCCAGTGTCCCAAAGTAGTGCTGTGGTATTGCATTGGGAAAAGTCTGAGAGTGGCAAATTTTTGGGTCTTGCCAAAACATTAAAGGAGTTGATGCACTTCTACCTTCAGTGAATTTTTTTAAGGAAAACGCCATGGGTTACTTGGTGAAATTCACCCTTATACAGGAAGTCCTTTGGAAGAAGAATTCAGAATCTGGTGTAAAACAAACCTATTTAGTCTACTTCATCTAAAGACAAGAGGTGTGCACTCACAAACTCTTACTGAAATAGAAAACAGCATTTTTTTGCCTTGAAAAAACATGTGTTCTTTGCCAGCATGAGCAGCAGAGCACTCATCTTCTCTCTAGGGAGACCAGACTCTCTTCTCTACTTTGGCCACTACTTTCAGACTCCCTGTGCCTCCCAACTGTGGGCTTAATGAGGTTGTCTTTTAACCTCTCTCTTTTATTAGGTGACACAAAGCCTGTCCTAGAGAAATTTAAATATTTATATGTGTAAGATACAGAAGCATTTTGTTCTCATCTCAGCCTATTCACTACTTAACAAGCAATATGGCTAAATTCATTTGAAATAAAAGTGCTGCTAAAGGATTTAGACTCAAGTATCTCTTATGATGCTTTTAGCATGACACAGAAATATTATAATTTAAGATTTTCTCATTAAATACCAGATTGTTAACGCTGTATCTTCATCGCCATGAAAAGGAGCTCAAAACTAAAGTTGCTTAATAGAGAAACCTTCAATTTCAGTGGAATTTTAAGTTCTTATTTATTTAAACTTACTCAAGACAGTTACTGATTCATGAAGACTGGTAAAAAACCCAATGGAATGGATGTACAAGAGAAGTAAAAATATTTATAATGAGGTTTAGCTGAAAAACTTGACTTTTAAAAGGTTCTCCTTTTTCTGAAACTAGAAGAAGTTACTTGCAGTGCCACATGAATCAATGTGTTTATGCAGCTTCCAAAGGCAGGCTTTTACTTACAAATTTGGATGCTCTTAATGACGGTCTGTGGACCACACTTTATGTAGAGTCACAAACCACGGCACAACCGACAACAAAGTTTTTATTTGGTAGTATTTTATGTTCTCTTTATAGGGGCCCACGTTACTGTGCAAGTCCCTGTGGGATTAAGTTCTCATAAAATCATTTAGCTTCCTTGCAAGTCCGTGGCTGTAGCTCCTTAGCATCAATGAAGCAATGAAAAGGGTCGTTTTGAAAACAGTCATGCTCCCATTGATTTAATGGGATCATGACTGGGTTCAAAATTAAGCCCAAAAAGTTGCAAAAACTGCTCAATCACAACATTTTCTCTTTCAAACATAGCTCATTTCTAAATATCTAATGAGACTTTACAAAGAAAATCAAAAGTCTGATTCTGAGATACTCCTACAAAATCAACGTAGTTTCTGTCTATTTCAGAATAAAAAAGTTACATGTAAGACTTAGGATTCTCTTATTTTTTACATAATAATTCTCTAAGATCCCATGCTGACAGCAGATAAATCAGAGTTCACCCACCAAGCACTCAAATAAAATAATCCTGAAATGACCTATTCCTTGTTACAATTTCAGGCAGAACACTTTCTCCTGTTAAAATGTACATGCCAAATCTACCATCACATCTACCAGAAACAGGCTGACATGTAAAAGTGTGCACAGAAAAATATTTCAGAATTCCAACACAGTAGGTCCCTTCTCCTTGCCAATTCTCAGGTAACAGTCAACACACTTTCCAAGTTGATAAAAATAAAAACTGGCATACTTACAATGTATTTTAAAGGGCAGTACAGTACTTGCTAGTCTGAGGCAATGGGCATGTGAAACAGGCAGTGTCAACATCAAGGTTTGTACAAAATGCATGAGTAAGCAAATGTTATTTTATGAAGCAAAGGTACAAAAACATGATTTCATTTAGCAATTACCTGTCTGACAAGGTTCACATCTAATAGATCGGTTAATGTAAAATTAAAGTGACAGCTACCTCACAACGGTTTCTTTAAATTATTTATCACTGCTTGACCTGAGCTGTTTCAATATTTTTAGCCAGCTGAGATTTCCAATAAACCCATTTTTCATCATGCAGCAAGTCCCAGGTGTTTCCCTTGTCACAAGGACAGAAATTGTTAAATTAAAAAATGAACACTAATTTCAGTAATTTGTCTGGGATTAATTTGTTTCAATGTTTAAAGTGTAAACCTCCCTTATTTTTCATCAGATTAAATTCTAGCATGTGCACTTATCAAACCTTAATTTCAATGAGTGCCATATCCTTCCTTTTAAAACAATTTAAGCATCATACTGCCAGCAGTCCTTCTTGTAAAGTTGCAATTCAGCATAAGGCTTGTTACTTTACACTTCTCCTGCTTGCTATTCTTTTTATGGATGTAATAATTTTATTAAACCTATGACCAGCTTTAATTTCCTTAGTCAGAATGCAGCCACTAGAGAAACAATGTTTTCAATCAATATCTCATATGTGCCAGTCTATATGCAGGAGTTTCTGCAAGCCATTCTTACAACACATTGCTGCATGTTTTCCTTATGAGAGTAAGGATCCACTACATTATGCTTTGAGTAGTCATAATTTCACCTCTGTAAGATGCTGACCTTGGACAACTGGAATATCATAAATTGCTTCCAAATTCTATTTTTCTTTTTTTTTGTTGTTTTTTTTACAACTATTTAAGTCCTCATAGAACTTATACAATGCCTTTCAATACCTTTATTTAAATTATAATTTTTGGGAAAGTAGTTTCCCAATATAGAAACATATCTGAAAACTTGGAGCTATATTTTTTGATAATGCCAAAACAAGATATTTGAAGGCAGATTCCCTTTCTACCAGGTGAACTTGGTCATCTTTTGTTCTTTCACTCCTGGGCTTTGCAATGGGGATATCCAGCAGAATAATGAATGACCAAATGTTCTAACCATGTTCCCAATTAACACTTTTTCAAACAGCTCCTGGATTTAATTTGGGAATCAAACCATTCCAGAAAGTATTTCCAACCACTACTCAGTGACCAAGATTACAGCTTCAGTGTAGGTCAGACCATGTCATGCTATTTGGCCTCAGTACCCAAGACAGTTCCTGGACATGTTTTATTTACTAATGAAGGCAACACTAATGAGCATTTGCAGGTTTCGACTTAAGCAAGAAAAATGTGGGTTCACCCTCTTGCCTTTTGTACTGTGGCATAACCAAGTTACACTTACAAAACTCAGGTTGAAGTTGCAGTGGGTTAGCTAGCAAAGAAAATCTCTGGCATGTAAGGCTGCATATGGGTTTACTGGAGTCCACTGCTCAGACAATGGGGGGGCGCTCAGGGAGCCTTGCTGGTATCCAGCTGTAATCCCAAGTATAACAAGGATGATGCTACTCAAATTAGCCGAAGGGCCTCTGGCTGCTGTTGCCATTCAAAAGATGTGTGTGGCTTCATTATGTGGCCAGATAGAGTTGGGAGTGGGAAGATACTTTGAGTGAAGTGAGAAGTATTCAAATTATTGAAAGATGCAAAATCAAATTACTAGCGACCAAAGGGAGAGAGGAAAGAGTATGAAATGCAGGGTGGTTTTCTGGAATCCCACAACTCCAAATACAGGGTGTTTGTGTATGCTGTCTACAACCAGAATCTGCCTCATAAAGACAGCATGAGGAAAGCATTTAACAGGACACAGGAAATTGTTCTCTCATTTCTGCTCTGTGCATAGAAAAACTTAACTGTACTCACTCATATTCCTTCCAGCCCTCAGCCTTCTGAATCATGCAATATTCATGATGCAAACTCTAAAGTCTAGAGAAGCTTTTGGGTACTTTTTACAGATAAAAGACATGTCACCTGCTCCACATCCACACTTATTTTTCCACATTTGGGTTCCAATGGAGATGTTATCAGACACTCTGATAACAATGTGGAAGATATCGCTACTGTATTTTCATATGGTATTTTGGTTTTCTTAGTAAAGAACATTCCAACAGCATGTGATAAACTGCCTTGATTAAAGATTAAGGTGTCCAAGAAGTCAACACCCAAGTTTTCATATTGCATCTTCCTCTGTGATCAGAGAGGTCAATGCACAGAGAGAGATGGCTCTTCTGAAATTGGTGCATGCTTCCTCCTGCCTAACAAAAACTAACAAATATCCCTATCAACATTCCCACCAGGACCCCAAACGGCTCCCGCAGCAAAGGATAGGACATGCAAGGCTGTGTAATACTGCCACCTGGTGATACGCGTCACAGAAGCATTTTCTTACTCCTAGCATCATACAAAAGCCTTTTGCTTCCTTGTTAACCTGCAAGGGCCCATGAAAAGTCACTTATCCAACTATCAGTTTATCTTAAGCACCTCTGCTTGTGCCTAGAAGTGAAGTTATAAGGGTTTTCAAAGTTTTGAAGGCCATATCTTGTCTTTTCTTTCAGGACAGATGTTTAGATATGGACATCTTGATCCAAATTCCCATCTCAACTCTATATGAAGTCTAGAAACTTTGGAGTCTTCGGCCAAAAAAAATATCTGAAATAATATTAGAAACTATCCACTAGACCTTCCCTCTCTCATTTTTCTTTTTTTTCTTTAAAGTCTTTTCAGTCTTTGGAGTGTGAGGCAAGAATAAATAAATAAACACAAACAAACAAAAGGCAAAACCAAAAAGCCCCAGCAGAAACAACAAAAATTCTTCCAAGAAGCTTCCCTCTCCAAGACGGAAAAAAGGATTTCTGTAGTATCACGATCTCTGAGTCCTTCATCTGATCTCTGTGGGATACAGGTGAAAAATGAAGAAAAAACATGGTAAATGGCAGATCAGGCTCAACTTTTAGCACCCCTATCTGGCTTTCACAGCTGTCTGCAACTCTGAACCTTTCTTTTATAACTGACCTCCAACTCCTCAGTGAAAATCACAGCAAGCTGAGAACTGCTATCGCTTTCTGAGTTGCTGCTATTTCATACAAGACCTTTCTTGGATTCTTTTCAGAAAGGGAACCTGGACACTTTGAAGTTTAAATTCAAGAACTGCACTTTTTTAATGTGCTACTATGAGAATTTTCAGAACAATTCAATCTTCTTCTTTGGGGAATTTCTTAACTCTTTCTTATTTAACTATCATTCTGTAAGTACCTAAAGGCATGTGATCAGTGGTTCTTCCCTAATATATGGCCATACAAAGATTTAATGTTTTCTTTCTGTGTATTCATAATATATAGGAATGGTAATATTTACTCTTTAAATTATCATCCCGAGATCAGTGAAATACTGGTCCCATCATCAGTTAAAAGTTCAGTTGGACTTCTGGAAAAGGCTGAAAGGAATTCAGCTTTAATGCTGAAGGGATCTAAGTTATTTCACAGCTGAGGCTGCAGCAGAATTACTCCCACTACTTCAAATCTGGCCAACCTACAACAGTCACAGCATAGCAAAGTCACTAGCACTGTAGGTTAGAAACTCATACTCAGTCTGAGACATCTGTCCCTGGCACTAATTTATCTTATCATCTTGGATAAAAGTATGTTGGGAACTGTAATTACCATGAAAACTGGGAATTTTAACCAATAATGGTAATCTGGGGCAGCAATGTCAATACAAATAGTTCTCCTATGCCTCAGCAGAGGGAAGGATCTGTTGGCCTTGCAGTCCATCTGCAACAGACCAGTGACTACATAAGAAATATGAGAGGGAAGAAAAATTGTTCAACACTGTGACAGGTTTCAGATGAATAAACTGTAAATTCAGAGGTAGAGTTGAGGTGAAGATTGCTGGAGTGTTCAGATTAAGAACTGGCAAAAAATAAGGGAATAATTCTTCAGCTGTCAGAAGAAGGAGATCAAAATACAGATTGGTCAAAGCAGCTTGTTTGACCAAGGGGTCTAAGGGCACCTCTTTTTGAAGTGGTTTAGTGAGAAACATGTACCTACAAACTGCCAACACTGTATGTCACCTTGTGGCAAAAGAAAAACTGGAATAGAGTAAGAATTGCACTGCTAAGAGAAGACAGAGATGGTCCACAGCAGTGTAGTCACACTGTGGCTTGCAGACCATTAATGGTGAGTGAAATACCAGAATCTGATCTGTAAAATAATTAGCAACCCTGTACCCTCTTCCATGGTTTTATGCAAGCACGACTGAGAATTGACAAGCATTCAAATATTTGAATTGATGCTTATAACATAAACATTTACGTGCTATAAATGTTTTTTATTTAAATACAGATTTTTTTTTAGCACAATTATCATAATCTCTCCCAACTGCTAAGAAATAGTAGGATGCAAGTTGTCCAGACATTTTATAACCGCATTCCTTTAATAAAGTGATTGGGAACCCCAAATTCATAGCAAAAATGGAGAAAATAGGAGCTTACACTTTCTTTTGGAAGGAGGATTCTTCAAAAGATTATTTTGAAAAAATTTGCTGGGGCCTGCATTGTTTAGTATCACAGAGTAGACCTAAATTTAACCTTAATCATTTTAGAAGGCCCAAGTTTATCACCCTAATATAACAATAAATTCTTGTTGACAACTACCAGTTACCAAAATTATAGTATGAACAACAGCATATCAAACGTGAATAACAGTACAAGCAGCGAATTTCTGATTTAACTTCATTTAATGTAGGAAACCAGGGTCAAAGAGTAATAGGAAACCAAAATAGAGCCACATTTTCCAGACAGAAACCTATCTTTATTACAATTTAATAGACAAATATAAGTTTCCTTTAGTCTGAGGTGTTAATTCTGTGTGATTACAATATGGTAATCATACAGAATTGTGACCATTTCATTTTCTTTATAATGACCATTTTATTTTAGAGACAAAGTTATTAAAAAGATGATGTATTAAGAAAGCACACATTCAGCACTAATCCTGTTGCTTTCTTTTTTCCTTCCTTTCTGTGTCTTCAGCATCTCATAATTTGGAATTGCACGTTGCTCCTTCAACAGTGCTAGTGAGGAGTAGGAAGCTCATCCCACTGCTCTTACCAGTGGAAGGATACAGGAGATAGAGGTAGCAGCAGCTGGCACATCAGGGGTTAAACGATTTACTTTTCTTTAACAACACTTCATTTTTGCCCTCAAAGTTTATCTACATTAAAATATTCTAAATGTAGTGTGTTTCTGTAAGTCTAATTATATGCTGCATGCGAAAACATATTTGATAATCACATTGCTAATTATGTGCAATCACTTCAATACACAGGTGCAAAGCTCCAGAAATATGCATATTTTAATCACCTCATATATAGATACAACCACAACTTTTCACTTAAGTGTTCAGTGACTCCTTATTTCTCTGGCACTACATATCCTTGGATTTTTGACTGGCTAGTGCCAGAGAAAGAAATATACTGGATTACTACAAATCTAGAATTAAATTTATTTGTGTATGTTCCAGTGCTAAAAAACCTGTAATTCCTTACTTTTCCATGGTTTATGAAGGTTTTAAAGCACACATTTTATAATTTATTGATGGACATAGCACACTGACTTCAGAGGTATGGGAATCATAATTTTTATTTTCCTTCTGGGAGCTTTAATTCTTACAGTGTTCCTTTAGTATAAATTTGCCTGGAAAATCATGTATAGCTGCATGGAAATGTATCTTCTCCAGTTTGGATTAAACTTGAAGGACCTTCTTAATGGTTTAAAAACAGAAGATCATAAAAATCTTGAGCAATAAATTCACTTTCATTATATTTGTAATAGCTTGTGGCTGAAATTTTTGCTTCTCCCTCATTTACATGAAACTGTTATTTTTTACATTGATTTTTAAAGCTGTCTTCATAAAATGGATTGCCATTACCTTTGTGTGTAAATCATAAAAATTGAAAATTTTATATACTTAGATTAACTGAAAAGGACATAAAATATTAATTTGCAAAATTCAAAAGTAATATTTCTATTTTCCCTCTAAAGAAATTTAGCATAAACTACTGGAAGGAATAGCTTTAGATCACTTGCCCATAAGTATTCTTTTTCACTTTGGGAAGTGAGCTGAAATGACCCCTGACAGACAGGAAACTCATCTACTGGTCTACTTCTAACATTAATAAAAGGACAGACTAATAGGAGGGACACAGGAAAATCTGAAAAGCAGCCCTGGAATTTGTTCCACTGGAAACAAATCTGTCATATTCCATTCAATAAAGCAGCACAGCTTGTTCTGTTTCACTTTAGCTAGACAAATCTTTAATTAAAATAAATTACACTTGAGAGTCACAGGATAGTCATAACGGGTATTATACATGCCAGCCACCGTAACAGTGTTCAACAAGGTTTTGCTGAATCAATAAGCCAAAAAGAGACTTCTATGAAGTCCTTTTTGGCTTGAACTGCCTCTGGGACCTGACATGTTCTAAATAGCTAGGTGAAAGTTCACAGCTTGCAGCCTACAACTTTAGCAACTTTAGCTACTAATGCTAAGCAAGTAGTGCAAAGCAAGTTCTATATAAGTAGCCCACCAAATCACACCACTTAGTTTAGGCTGGATGAGTGCACTGGAGGCCAGCTTGTTCCACTTGAGCATAAAGCAAGACCAGCTTCAAAGTCACCTCAGGTAGCCCAGCACCTTGGCTAGTCAAGAGTCACAGCACCATAAAAGACAGGATTAATTTTGTGACAGCACTCTGAAATTAGAACAACACAATGCACAAGGGTTTGGAAAGTCATTTTTGTTTGGTGAAACACAGGAACAGATTGGCCAGTAGGTGGTGGTTGCCTCATCCCTGGAAATACCCAAAGGCTGTGGGGATGGAGATCTGAATAAACTGATCTAGTGGAAGGTGGTCCTGACCATGGAAGGGGGGATTGGACTAGATGATCTTTGGTGGTGCCTCCCAAGCAAACTATTCTATGATGCTATGATTCTTCTAAGTGCATTATAGTTCTTGTTCCTGCATTAGAGGGGCACTAGCAAGGCGTTCAGTGGGAAGTGAGGAATAAACATGATATTTCTCCTGCTGGCTGCTCAGTCACACAAAGCCTGCAAGCTGCTGGTCCTGGCACACAGCTCTGCTGTGACCCGAATGCTGCTCCACGCAGAACCAGGAACAGGGAGTTACCTCTTGCACAAGTTTCCTCTTCAGGAGCCCGTGCCTCCTTGCAAGGCAATGGTTTCTGCTGAGCCTGTGATTCAGCCTGAGCCAGGAGCTGCTGTCAAACAGCCTTTCTCCCAGTGTATCACTCCAGCTATCACCAGAGCACTCTGGATAGTGCAGTCTGCACCCTGCACACGTGGAAATTCAATTGCAATTCTGACCCAGTTTTAAAAGGATAGAAGAGTGTGTTCAAAGAAAAACTGCACTTGGTGTTAAGTACACAGTTCTGCACGGTTCTGCAGAACTGTCATCTGTCAAAGGTGACTTGGTTGAGTGCACATTCAGGACTCACTGGCTAATTTCCCAACTTATACTTTCTTAGGCATTCTGGAAGGGATTGAGAACTCTGCTCACTGATCTGACTAAAAAGGAAAAATCACAGATATACTTTGTGGTACAGGTACATTTTATCTTTATATTTTCCACATTGCATGTAGCAATAGCACCTTTTGATCCCTACATAATAGGCCTACAGTTCAAATCCTACTACCTAATTCTGGGAAATAGTGTATTTTCTCAATGAATACACTTATACCATCCCACTGAAGTCTCTTTTGGAGCTGGTGTGGCACTATGCGGCCAAAATTGTCCTGAGGCACTTCATTGCACATGCCAGCTTATCAATTACTGCAAAAGTACTCAACTTTGTACGTTTTATTTAAATATTCTGTCTTTTAAAGTTATAATCTCCCAAACAGTTGAATGTGACAAATCATATCTAAAATACAAGTATGTGGCTATTATTTCAATCATCAACAATGGTGACTTAATAACCTTATTGTACATTTTAGGCTAAATTATATATCATCAGCATATCACCTGTGTTCCTTTCACTAAGTACATAGACAAATTCACAACTTAAAATTAGAGAAAGAGAGAAATATGTTCTTTTTTCCAACACCTAAGAACCTCACAGGGTGTTGTAAATAAGAGATTCATTATAAGCACAGGCCAGTTAACAACTAAGACTGTTAGTTGCCATCAGAAGTGCCAACTCATGACGAGCTAGTCCCAGGAATAATAAGCTAAGATTTAGCATAGAAAAATTCAGATAAACCCTGCAACTTTATAGGTAAGCCCTGCTTTTATCCACTGGTTCAGTTAGTTGCTCAGATTTGGCATGGTAGGAGCCAGGGCAATACAAAAATCAGAACAACCACACTGTTTGTTGGCACAGCAGAGCAGTGGCATTGCTTATGAACTTGAGCTGATGTATCCAAATGGAATTGCATTCCCTATTATGACCACATTTCATGTTCTCCACTACACAGTACAGACATGCCCAGAGTTTTGTAGGAAGTTTGTTGACCTGGTCCAGGAAGTGTATGCTCCAGATTTCTGAGGGGATAATTTTACGTAAGAGGCCGTAACTCCTATGTTTATTTCACAAAGCAAAATGTTGCGTCATTTTCCTTTTTTTTTCTCTTTTTCTTTTTCTTTTTTCTTTTCAGTGAAAGTTGGGAAGAGGAGCATCCTGGCAGCAAGCCATTTACTATCACTGCAGCTGTATGCATGGGCATGGCAAAGCAGCATAAATTCTCATTGCTAGAAAGTTGCCACTGAGCAGATTCTGTGAGCTGTTTAAACCAGGCTTATGTTACTTCTGCATCAATTTTTCTTTCTCTGGCTCATCCCAGTAAATCAAAATGAAAAGTTAATAGACAATGAAACATATTTTGCATTGTCTGCTCCAGAATACAACGATATTGAGATATACAGATCAAAAAACCATGGCTGGTCTATAATGGGGTTGACAAAAAGGAAAGCAGTACAGCATCCTTAGTCTTTTTGGAGAAATGTCTGTCATGGTAGTGACATTGACAGGTTCTGAAGAGACTGGCCTCCAATCTCACACAAGATAAAAGGATGCCAGCAGTTACTGCTCAGAAGGCTACTAATTAAAAACCACATAACAGGAATATCTTTTGACTAGTGTTTGACCCATTACCTCCAAGTTAGGGAGAAAGAAAGCCTTTCACCATGAATTTTTTTTTTCAATCTGTTAAGAAAATAAAGTTTTATTTTCAGCTAACTGAATATGCTGATGAAGCTCAACTTATTTTCACTTATTGCTACTGTTTCTATTAAACAGACATAGCTTACTGTGACTTATAAAACATATGCATCTTACTGAGAAGCGTTCATTAATCACTCCCTCTATTCACACTGAAACCACTATGATAATCAATTCCTATTTGCTCAGCTGCAATATGAATAATTTTAAATTTTGGCTCTAATTGTTTTTCTGTTCTGCTGAAAAATTATTTCAGAGAACTAAGGTTGTTCA